>VFSX01000087.1:0-5000 GCA_016618255.1 Chlamydomonas sp. UWO 241 | reverse complement strand
TCGTTCTGATTGGAAGACTTTTTCGGACACGGCGTTTGAGCGTGCTCAGGATAGGGTCGGGTGGAGAGCCGTGGTGTACGGTCCGGCTGCCCCTCAGGCGCCGGCCCCTCCACCACGGCGGTCAAGTAGATTGGCAAGCGCCACTTGACCCCTATCCCCTAGAAGCAGTTAGGACCTATTTTGGAGGCGTCGCACAATAGCTCTCCTTTTTGCTCTGGGACTACACGTTGGCAGGCAGCCGGCTGGTGGCTACCGCCCCTCACAAGTTATTGTAAGGCCTAGAACTGGACTTGGGTCTAGGCGGTGGTACTAGGACTAGAGGTAGTCTTTGCTGGAAAGCCGATGTAACTGTATAACTGTAACTAGCGCATGTGGTTGGTCACCCGTAGCGAACGAACTTAAGATCTATGGGTGTTTTTCGACTTCTGAAACGATTGCCGGGGTGTGTGCTTTAGTTAGCACAGGCTTGAGCCGTAATCCAGGTTGCCCGTGCGGTGGGAACTGTAACGAATGTCTCTCTCTCTCTCTCTGTGTGTGTGTGTGTGTGTGTGTGTGTGTGTGACAGACACCCTTATGCAGACCTTTGGAACGATATCGCTGTTATCTTTGTAACGATCTGGAATGGAATGGAATGTGTGTTGTGTGTGTGTGTGTGTGTGTGTGTGTGTATGCTTGAGTCGACCACCGCCATACCACCAGTGGCCTGCCCAGTGTGTGCGTGTGTGTGTGTGTGTGTTTGTGTGTGTGTAGGGTCAAACGCTGCCATGCCACCGGTGGCCTGCGTGGCGAGCAACCCTGCTCAGACGTTGGGGCCGTGTTCGGGCCCGTGGACACACCTTGTAGATTCCGCTGACAAGTCCGGTGATGGCGGCACGCATCGGGTTCTGTCCTCCCGCAGAAACGAGGGCAGTGCGCTGCTGGCGTGCCGGCTGCAGACGCGTGTGGGGGGTGAGTCGGTGGGTGAGTGTGTGTGGTGTGTGTGCGTGTGCATGTGGATGGTAACCAAAAACTGTGTGTTGCTTTTCTGCTTCTACCCGTGTATCATGTGTGTGTGTGTGTGTGTGTGTGTGTGTGTGCGTGTGCGCGCAGGTGGCAGTCCTCAGGGCCTGTGTGTGGCTGCCAATTTCCATGACCATGCATGCATGTGGTAGTGCATGGGGCTAGGCATGCAAATTCCGCATCGCGTGGCTGCGAGCGTGCACCAGTAGAGATTTGAGTCGCACCTGGGCAGAGCGGCGGGGAACCGGGGCGGGCGCGGCGAGGTTGCAGACACGGCGGGCAGTGGAGTTAACGCACACGCCAGCCCTGTTGAGCGACATCATGGACATTGTGGGGTTTACAGATGTGCGGAATACACTACAGCTTCTGCGTGTAGCTTCTAATCATTTTTCGAGGTCAAAGTGTGAACATTAAAATAACTCCAATAGCCCTTTAGGCCCTCTCTGTTACTGTGCTGTTGCTGTACTGTTATTGTGAGCTGATCGCGTACACTAAAGGGTCCTGCACCCGACCCGCTTGGCCGCGAACACCTTGCGAAGGAGTGGCACGGCGGGTCGCCCATATGGCGCAGGCGATGGCGGGGTCGCTGCTTGGCCTGGCCGAGTGTGCCGCGGCGCTGGCGATAGGACGCGCTCTTCGAGAGTCGGGCCTGCTGCGGCAGGGCGATGGGCAGGTGTGCACATTGCAAGGGCTTGCATGGGCACGCGCATGCATGCGCAGTATGCATGCTGGAGTGCGTGATGTGTGATGTCGCTGCGCAGTGGTTACCGACCAGCTCATGCCACGTACCAGGCCCTGCGCACTGCCACATACCTGACTGCAACACACATGGCGCCATTTCTGGGTGCAGTTAGAATCGCACGGCAGAGCTGTAAACCGTCCATGTACAGCGCTCGCGCTCGCACACACCCACACCCACACCCCTGTGCACGCGCAGGCAGCCATCCGCGTCGCCAGCGGCCAAGCGGGCGCTGGGCAGAGCTGTAAACCGCCCAGTGCAGCGCTCGTGCTCGCACACACCCACACCCACACCCACACCCACACCCACACCCACACCCACACCCACACCCACACCCACACCCACACCCACACCCACACCCACACCCCTGTGCACGCGCAGGCAGCCATCCGCGTCGCCAGCGGCCAAGCGGGCGCCGTAAACCGCCCAGCGGCCAAGCGGGCGCTGTGAACCGCCCAGTACAGCGTTCGCGCTCACACACACCCACACCCACACCCATGTTGACGGTATTCTAAGAAGATAACAGTCGGATTTTGCCAATTCGGACGAATCCTGCAAAAGTTGGGTTTCACACTTTTCACACTTAAAAAACCGTGAATTTGGCATGCCGTCGACGTTACGTATTATGTTCACGCACAGGCAGCCATCCGGGTCGCCAGCTACCTCACCCTGCCATCGGTGATCCTGCAGGCACTGTGCACGTGAGTGGGCGGACGGAGGGCTTCAGGATTTTACGCTGTTGCTGGGGCCTGTGGCTGGGCCAGGGTCAACCCTGCACGTGCTGGGAGTGTGCCTGATTGAAACCTCTGACACACACATGCATACTTACACACACACCGACACTGGCACGAATGCACTGGCACACTGGCACACTGCTGCTGCTGCTGCTGCTGCTGCTGCTGCTGCTGCTGCTGCTGCCGCTGCTGCTGCTGCTGCTGCTGCTGCCGCTGCTGCTGCTGCTGCTGCCGCTGCTGCTGCTGCTGCTGCCGCTGTTGCCGCCGCTGCCGCTGCTGATGCTGATGCTGATGCTGCCCCATGCAAACGCAGGCAGGGACCACCAGCTGTGGGAACCGGAGCTGCGCTGTGCGCGGGAGCAGTCTGCATCGTAACACAGGCAGCATCCAACTGGCGAGTGTGGGGGAGTGTGGACTGGTGTGTGGGTGTGGGTGGGTGGGTGGGTGGGTGGGGTGGGCTGGGTGGGTGTGAGGCACGGAGGAGGGGGGGAGTGGTTTGCATGGGGACTCAGGTTGGCAGCACAGACAGCGAGTGTGGATTCTTGTGGGGGGAGTTATGGAGGGGTGTGACACATGCTGTGTGCCGAAGCTGTCTGCTTCGCGATGCAGGCGGCGTCCAACTGGCGAGTGTGTGGAGTGTGGACTAGTGCGGACTGGTGTGGAGGAGTGTGTGTGTGGGGGGGACTCATACGTGGAGAAGGTGTGGAGCAGTCTGCATCGCGACGCAGGTGGCATCCAACTGGCGAGTGTGGGGAGTGTGGACTGGTGTGGACTGGTGTGGAGGACGGGACTGTGCTGGGCGACGGGGGACTGTGCTGGGGGTTTGGTGTGCGCCTTGCTGGCTGTAGAAGTAGCTTTGGGTCTGTGTTTTTACTCAGGTTCTAGGCGCTTTCGTTGTGCTATGCAAACGACGACAACGGTATGGAGGAGTGTGTGTGTGTGTGTGTGGAGGGGGTATTTCCATACATGGAGGAGTTGTGTGGAGCAGTCTGCATCGTAACGCAAGCGGCATCCAACTGGCGAGTGTGGGGGAGTGTGGACTGGTGTGTGGGTGGGTGTGGGTGGGGTGGGTGGGGTGGGCTGGGTGGGTGTGAGGCACGGAGGAGGGGGGGAGTGGTGTGCATGGGGACTCAGGTTAGCAGCACATATGGCGAGTGTGCATTTGTGTGGGGGAGTTATGGAGGGGTGTGACACACTCTGTGTGCCGGAGCTGTCTGCTTCGCGACGCAGGCGGCATCCAACTGGGGAGTGTGGACTGGTGTGGACTGGTGTGGACTGGTATGGAGGAGTGTGTGTGGGGGGGTGACTCATACATGGGGAAAATGTGTGGAGCTGTCTGCATTGAAATGCAGGCGGCATCCAACTGTCGTCGTCGTTTGCATATCACAACGGGAGCGCCTAGACCCTGAGTAAAAACATAAGACCCAAAGAAAGCTACAGCCAGCGAGGCGATCACACACAGCCCCCCAGCGCAGTCCCCCGTTGTGACGAACCGCAAAGAAATGTTACCCACACGGTTCTGAGAGCCAGGTGCGGGAATGCGAGCCCATCTCCACACTCGACAATCACTGAGGCGGCACGCCCCTTACTCGTTCCCACCTCAACTCCTCCGCCACCCCCAGGGCCCCACACGGCCCGGAGTGCCTCAGCACCATCCCTCTCCCTCCTCCTGACAAAGGGAGCATTGCCCCCCGCTGGAGGGTTGCGTCGCGTAAGCGGATCCTGCAAAGGGGCAAAACCAGACCCAGAAAAATTCAGGGACCCTCAAGCCGAAACACCCCGGTCCGCAAGGAAACCCCGGGGAGTACACACATATAGTTAGGCTCCCGCCACACAAAAGCACTGGACATGGTTGGATACTTTCATAGCCCGCCAATGTTGACAAGCCACATACGGCTTGGAAAGTCAGAAACAGGCCAGCAGCAAAAGCTGGGGGCCTCAATAGGCAGTCAGGGTTTCAGCTCGCAGGCGCGGGCACAGGCAGGCCGTCAACAAACAGGCGGGCCCGGCGGAACTGGGCCTTCTGCCCAGACGCGCGGGCCGCCTCGTACGCCGGCCACAGCGCCTTGTGCTGCGCCCGTTCGCGGTCACTCAGCGCCTCGAAGATGGAGGAGCCCGAGCCCTTTAGGCCACAGCGTCAGCCACGTCGGCCGAGCCAACCGTGAAGAGGATGCGAGCAGCTGGGGATTGTGGAGGTGTGGACTGGTGTGGACTGGTGTGGACTGGTGTGGACTGGTATGGACTGGTGTGGAGGAGTGTGGCCTGGTATGGAGGAGTTTGTGTTTGTGGAGGGGTTAAACCCATACGTGGAGGAGGTGTGTGGATCTGTCTGCATCGTAACGCAGGTGGCATCCAACTGGGGAGTGTGGACTGGTGTGGACTGGTGTGGACTGGTGTGGAGGAATGTGTGTGTGGGGAGGGGGGGGGGCACTCATACGTGGAAGAAGTGTGTGGAGCTGTCTGCATCGCAACGCAGGCAGTATCCAACTGAGGAGTGTCGGTGGTGTAGACTGGTGTGTGTATAGGGG
>VFSX01000111.1:465000-480000 GCA_016618255.1 Chlamydomonas sp. UWO 241 | reverse complement strand
CATGGGACATTGCACATGTCACATTCACGAGTCGTCGTCGAAAGCGCAACACAACAGGAGCGCCTAGTCCCTGAGTAAAAACACAAGTCCCGAAAAGGCTACAGCGATCACACACATCCCCCCCCCCCAGCACAGTCCCCCGTTGTGGCGAACCGTTAAAAACTACTATGACGAGAGGGGGTAAATTATCAATGGGGTAAATTGTCAATTTTGAGCATGCAAGAGCTTCCCACAGCCACCATGCTGCGTGCATCCGCCCCCCTTCCACACTTAAGTTGACCATAGTATGGGGCAGCCAGACCCCAGGTCCCAGACCGAGCGGCCCCGCCCTCTGGCTGGGGCAGGGCTTGGAAATTCGAGCCTCATACACACCTCTGAGGCCCACCGGCCCTACCCCAGGCCCTCCTACCCCACACGGTTCTGAGAGCCAAGTGCACACAGGAGTGGCATTATAGTCGTGGTGGATCACACACACACACACACACACATAGCAGAGTGTGACACAAACACACACACACACACACGCACACACATACACACACACACACACACGCACATACACACGCCTCCATGACACCCACCTGTGCAACGTCCGACTGCAGAAAGAGGTGCCCTATGCACATGGTGGCCTGCCGTGTGCGTGCATATGCATACATAGCAGGGTGTGACACACACACACGCACACACATACACACACACACACACACACACACACCTTGCACGCTGTGTCGGTGTCTTTGTATGGCAGCCTCTCCATGGGCCCGATCATCGCGAATCCAGGCACGCGCGTTGTGTACGAGTTGGCGCGCGTGCTGGTGCCTTCGTGTGTGTGTGTGTGTGTGTGTGTGTGGCGTGTGCTTGTGTGTGTGTGAGGGGGTGTGTGAGGGTTTGTGTGTGTGTGTGAGGGTGAGTGTGTGTGTGTGTGTGTGTGTGTATGTGTGTGTGTGTGTGAGGGTGTGTGAGGGTGTGTGAGGGTGTGTGAGGGTGTGTGTGAGGGTGTGTCAGGACCCACGCACACAGCACCCTCATCCCATGTGTGTGCGTGTGTGTGTATGCGTGCGTGTGGGGGCGTGCGTGTGGGGGTGGGGTGTATGCGGGCGTGTGTGCACGTGCGCCGGGGGCGTGCGTGTGCACGCGTGTGTGTGTGTGTGTGTGCATGCATGGGTCGTCCAATCACTGCATGGTGCATGCACGCGTTCGCTGTCGCTGTCGTGGGCGTAGGCGTCATGACAGCGTCGTGTTCACGTCCATGCGTGCCGAGATCACTGAATCACCTAACAGACTGAGCACCAGCAGCACCGCCACAGTAGACGCCACCGCGCCTCCTGCTGCCATCACGACCCAGCGCAATACGAGCTTCCTGTTGCGATGCCAGCACAGCCTGCTCCGCATCACCCGTTGTGCGAGGGTGCGAGCGAGAGAGCGCCAGTCCACACAACACGCAATTTGTAATCCAGTGTCAGGATTGAAATTGAAATCCTACGCGACCTAGTAATGAAATCAGGTCAGTTTGTAGTCGCAAGCACATTGCGAATCGAATAACCTAAACCCTATCCAAACCCGATCCGCAAAAATAAAACCCCTGAATAAAAGACAAATAAAAGGGGGGGCCGGGGGGGGGGGGGCAGAAAGTGAGTTCTTGACACATTCAGGCAGAAGTCGTTTTGGGGGGGGGGGTCCCACCCACCCCTCTCTCACTAAGCACGCCATGCATAGAGCCGGGACCGATGCATGGCTTCCTTACAGTGAGTGCTGTCCATCGCAAGGTCTAAGTTACCATTGCGAGAACATAGCCAAAGTTACCCTCCAAAAAACCTCGCCAAACCTTGGTGTGGCCACCACCATGAGTGTGGACCCTCCAGTAAACGCTTTCCAGGCAGATTCAGGTTGGATTCAGGTCTCTCCTGAGGTGTTTTGCTGTGCTCTCCAAGGAGATTCAGATGGCATCGGTCCCATATAAATTCGTGAAGGTTGCCCAATCCCTAGGTGGGCTCTTGTGTGCGCCGGAGGGAGCACGCGGGGAGTTGGGGGGTTGAGGAGGTGGATATACCCACCCCAATTACCTGAGGTCCCTTCTGAGAGTGGATTCCTGCTCCTCTCATCACGGCGGTTCTAACGGTGGTCGTCCCATTGAAATCGGCCCAGTGGCATTTACTTTGCCGCCCTCCCTACCCTGCCCCTACCCACCCAACCACCCACCCCAACTCATATCTCAGCGCCAGGTCTGACAGGTGTCAAATACAACAAAATGCTTGATTTGAAACGTAGGCAGAGAGAGTAGTGTTACACACCAAATGCCGGCGGTCACAATCAGTTCCAAAGTTCCAGCGGGACTATCAGGCACGAGGCCCACTTAAAGGTCAAGCTACAAAAGTAGCCCACAGTAGCGCCACCCACACTAGGTGGTGGGCGCCAAGCAGCAGCACAGGCCACAGGCACCTCGCCAAAGCCCCTCTGACTGTTTCAGGGCTGGGTGTGCTGCCTGGCTGACGTGCTGCTTGCTTGGTGCCCGCCGCCACGTGTGGGTGACGCTGCCGTGGGGTTCCCCCCCCCTTTTTTTGACTTTTGACAGGGCTCCTGCTTTGTTTGATCATGCTGGAACTCTGGAACTCATTGTGACCGCCGGCCTGTGATTGTAAAACCCTCTTGACTCCGGTGGGTGGAGGACAGCCCAAGGTATAAACCATAAGGGACCAGAGGCCTTCCCCAAACCACCAGCAGCAGCAGGGATATAGTCATCATGTCTCACGTTATTTTCTGCCCTTCCCCCCCTCCCCCCCTTGGCTCACGACGCCAAAAGCGGGGGCGGTGTGCTGCGTGTGCTCTTCACCGTGGCGTCTGACGCCGTGGCCGACACTGTCGTGCGCTGGCGCCACGAGCTGCGCCGCTGCGTGGACTCGACTGCAGTCTTCGACGTCCTCAGTGACCGCGAGGAGGCGCAGCACCAGGCGCTGTGGCCCGCTTTCCTCGCCGCCAAGGTTGCGGGGAAGCGGGCGCAGTTCCACCGCGCGCGCCTCGTCGTTGACGGCGAGCGGGTGCCTGCACCTGCTTGCTAGATGGCATTCCCTCTGGGGGTGTTTTTGAAGGGGAGGTGGCGCCACACGCGTGCGGTGGCGGGTGCGGTGTGGTCGCTGAGTAGAGTGCTGCGGCGGGTGTGCTACTAGCCCCGCTTCCGGTGGTCTGGGGGAGGGCTTTTTGGTCCCTTCATGGTTTTATACCTTGGGTCCGCCCTCTGGCCATTTGAGGGGCTGGGTGTGCAGCCTGCACAGTGGTGCTGCTTGCTTGGCGCCCGCCACCAAGTGTGGATGGCGTTACCGTGGGCTACTTGTAGCTTGACCTTTTGTGGGCCTTGAGCCTTGTTTCTCTAAGTCCCACTGGAGCTTTGGAACCGTACGTGTGACCGCCAGAAGTGGATTGTAACCAAACATCATCATCATCATAAACATCATCATTGGCCGATGGGTTCAGGGCATGGTTTGGTCGGGAGGCAGCGGGGGCGCCCACCCATGGCCACACGGAGCTCATGCGGTGGTGGCAGGCTTTCAAGCCGCGTCTGGCTCGCGAGGCCCGCCGTCTCGACTGCGACCTGAGTCGGCGGCGAGATGCTGTGTCGGTGGAGGTGACCCGGCTGCGTGCAGACCTGCAGCGAGCGCGCGCGGCCGTTGAGGCGGGGCGCGATGGGCTTGCGGAGCTCGCCGGGCTCTATGCGCTGCAGCGGCGCCTGGACGCGGCGGTGCGGCGGTACGCTCCAGCCCCGCCCGCCTGTGTGCGGCCGGGAGAGCGCGTTTCCGGGGGCATGGCGGCAGACTTCCGCAAGCCAGCGGCGGCACGGCGCGTCGCCGCCCTCAGAGATGCGCGTGGCATCCTCGTCACTGATGGCAGGGGAATGGCTGACATCATGGCTGATGCCGTGGCGGCGGTCTCACAGCCGCCACCGCCATCCCCCGCTGATCGGGAGGCTGTGCTGGGGGCGGTGCGTGCGCACTCGCCGCGCGTGCCGCAGGCGGTGGCGGATGCAGCCGGCGCGCTTGTTGTCACACCCGCCGAGATGCGGGCGGCGGCCACCCACTCCAAGCCTGGCACCGCCCCGGGCCCGGATGGCATCCCAGTGGATGTGTGGCGGAAGCTGGGCGAGCCAGCCTTTGAGCTTCTGGCGGCGGTCTTCACCGCGGTGGGAGCTACGGGTGGGACGCCGCCTGGTTTTCTCGACGGCGTCGTTGCCTCAATCTACAAGGCCAAGAACGCTGCGGATGCGGCAAACTACCGCCCACTCACCATGCTGGGCTCCGACTACCGCATCCTCGCCAAGGTGCTGGCGACGCGGTGGACGCCCCTGCTCTCTGCGGTGGTGGGGCCGGAACAGACCGCTTTCCTCGCTGGCCGCCGCATCTCGGACAATATCTGCCTCACGCAGATGCTGCCTGGCCTGCTGGCTGCCAACGCGGCGGAGGGCGTGGGGCCGACGGGTGCAGCGCTGGCGCTCCTGGACTTCCGCAAGGCATACGACACCATCGACCGTGGCTTCCTCATTGCGGTCATGGAGGCGGTGGGCGTCGGCGACGGCGTGCTGGCGTGGACCCGCACCATCCTCACGCACACGTACGCGTCGGCCGAGGTCAACGGGTTCATCTCTGCGCCGCGCAAGTATGCGGCGGGCGTGCGCCAGG
Source organism: Chlamydomonas sp. UWO 241 (assembly GCA_016618255.1). Taxonomy (NCBI): domain Eukaryota; kingdom Viridiplantae; phylum Chlorophyta; class Chlorophyceae; order Chlamydomonadales; family Chlamydomonadaceae; genus Chlamydomonas; species Chlamydomonas priscui. The sequence goes on along the minus strand of VFSX01000111.1, from coordinate 475,333 downwards.
GCTGCCCCGCCGCGCCAGCCCTCTTCCTGTTCCTGGGGCATGCGCTCGCATGCTTCCTGCGCACATGCCCGGCAGTGGGGGTCGAGGTCGTGCCTGGCTGCCGAGTGACCTGCCCCCAGTACGCTGACGACTGCATGCCCCTCCTCCGGTCGTGTGCGCCGGCTGACGTCGCTGCACTGGTGGAGACGATGGCGGTGTTTGGCCGAGCGACGGGCCTTGTCCTCAACCTCGGCAAGTGCGGCATCCTGCCCCTGGGGTCGGCGGGGGAGGGCCTGCTGGCGGGTGCCGAGGTTGCTGGGCTGCGCGTGCTGGACGCGGGCGTGTCGCTGGGGGTGCCCGTCTCTGCCGGCTTGCCGCCCCCGGAGGGCGTCACCGGGGTGTGCCGTGAGAGGCTTGCGGCCGCGTATACCAAGCTCGCGCGCTTCCCCATGTCGGCGTTTGGCAGGGGGCACGCGGCGGCGACGTACGGGGTCTCCCGCACCCTGTTCCGGGCGGTGCACTGTGGCATGACTCCGGAGGCCGAGAGGGTGCTCTCCCGGTGGACGGCTACCCTGGTGGACAGGAGCGTGGGGCCGGACCCGCCGGCAGAGCTGCCGCGGTGGGCCTCTTCGGTGCCTGGTGCGCCTGCTGCGATGCTCCTGGGGCGACCGGCGCATGGTGGTTTTGGGGCGCCGGCGTGGCGGGAGATCGTGCACGGGCAGTGGGCCGTCCACCTCGCGTGCCTGTTTGGGGCGTGGGCGGCAGGCGCCCCCCATCTCCTGCTGCCGGCCCCACGGGCCGGCGGTGGCGGCGGGGCTGGCGGCAGTGGCGGCGGTGGCGGCGGCGGGACACAGCCGGAACAGCAGCCCGCGCCCCCGGCCCAGCCGGCATGGCAGCCGCTCATGGTGGAGGCGGTGCACCGCCTGTGCCCGGAGGCCCACCCGAGCCTCTTTGTGCTTATGGCTGGCCTCGCGCCCAGGGCCGGCGCCCTCCCGGACGGCCTTATTGGTGAGTGCGTGGACCCGGCTGTGAGGGCGGCGCTCTTGGCTGGGCCGATGAGGCGCAGGCTTGATGGGGTGCAGGCCCTGGGGCCGGTGGCGCGCATCACGGGGCGCGTGCAAACAGCTGAGCTGTGGGGGGCGGAGGCGCCGCTCTGGGCTAACCCCCTCCTCCAGCTGGAGCTGCCGGCTGCGCAGCGGTCGGTACAGTGGCGGGAGCCCACTGGGGATGCGGCAGGGCATGCGCTCTTCAGCCCGACCGATGTGGCACGCTGGCTGGTGGACGGCCTGGCCCGCGTGCGCGACGCCCTCCCCGGCATGCGGACGGTCACGGACCTGTGCGTGCTGTGGGCGTGGCTCGCTGCTGTCGACATGGTGCGCAGCACACGCACGGTTGACCACGCCTGCCTGAGGGTGTACGCTGCTGCGGATCCGGCGCGCGCGCGGCTCGTGCTGGGGCAGATACGCGCGGCGCTGGCGTGCGGCGCTTATGACGGGGGCAATGTCTGGAGGGCAGTCCTGTGCCGCGCCCTTTTCCCAGAGGTGCCGCCGCCAGTGCCGGGGTGTGTGCCAGACCTGCTGTGCGTGCGGCGCACGCTCGACCCCCTGTTCACGGCAGTGGCGGTCGTGCTTGCGGCGCTGCCCCCAGCCTGGGTCGAGGCGGCGGCTGGTGGAGCTGCCCTCACTGTGCTCTGGCCGCTCCGTCACTTCCAGCCCCTCCCCCAGGCGGGCGAGCGCGCTGCTGTGGTGGAGATCCTGCAGCTGGTTGGGTGGAAGCTGCCGAGTGTCATCACGCCGGCTGGCTGGCAGCGTGGGCGGCCTGGCCTCCGATCCACAGCTGCCCAACCTGCTCCCCTACCTGGGGGGGGCGGCGCCGCGGGCGAGCCCCGATGGGTTGGGTTTGCGCACGGCCCGGGTGTGGTGGGGAAACTGACGTGCAAGCTGGCGGTGGCGCTTCAACTGCGGGCGGTTGTGGACGAGCGGCGAGTGCGGCGGGCAGCCACGGTGGAGGCGGCTCTGGCGCTGGACCACGGGCCGCACGGGGGCCCCCGCGCGACCGACGCGCAGGTCTTCGCGGGGCTGCGCGGCCTGGAGGCGGCGGTGCCGACACTGTGGCGGATGCCGCTCCTCAACGCTCGCAAGGAGCCCATCTGGCGGCTGTGGGTGAGTGGTTTTCACAAGCAGGCTGCACTAGGCGTGCCCGAGTGCCCCTGCGGGTGGCGGTGCCGTGATGAGGACGGGCCGCCGGCGACGGCGTGGCGTGCGCACAGCTTCTGGGGGTGCCCGGTGGCGGAGGCGGTGGTGGTGGCGGCTGCTGCTGCCCTCCCTGCTCCTACGCCGGTCATCACGTGCTGCCAGGTGTGGCTGCTGCAGCCTCCCGCTGGGGTGCGTGCTGGTGTGTGGGCGGTGGTGGCAGCGCTCGTGGTGGACGCCATGGAGCGAGGCCGCCGCCACTTGTGGCGCATTACGTGCCCGCGTGATGGTGTGCAGCCCCCTGCTCGCTCGGTGGCGGTTGAGCGGGCGGGGGAGCTGGCGACGATGGATCTGTGGGACGCGCTGGCGTCCTTTGCTGAGGGCGGCGGGATGCCGCGCGGGTGGGCGGGTGTGGTGGGCCCGACCCACCCCTTTGTTGGAGTAGTGGACGGCGGGCTCACTCTGAACAAGACGTCCTAGATCCCTGAGAGGATGGTTTCTTTTGAGGGGAGGTGGCGCCACATGCGTGCGCTGGCGGGTTGTGATGTGGTAGCTGAGCAGAGTGCTGCGGCGGGTGTGCACAACGGCCCCGCTTCCGGTGGGTTGAGGGTGGGCTTTTTGGTCCCTTCATGGTTTTATACCTTGGGCCCGCCATCCATTTCCTGGAGGGGTTGAGTGTGGAGCCTGCACTGTGGTGCTGCTTGCTTGGTGCCCGCCACCGCGTGTGGGTGGCGCTTCCGTGGGGCATCCCCCCTTTTTCTGTTGGCAGGTCTTCAGGACTGCTTCCTCTAAGTCCTGCTGGAGCTTTGGAACCGAACGCGTGCCCTCCAGAGAGTGGATTGTAAAAACTCATCATCATCATCATCATAACCAAACATCATCATCATCATCAAAAAGCTGGTAACATTACATTTGTGTTACCCTGGTGGGGTGTGGGGCATCCATCGGCTCCACCACGGGGCGTAATCACGTCACTAGTAGCGGCAGTGCCTTCCAACAAAGTATCGATTGACGTTGCAAGCACAGGGGAGATTCTGTTCGTGTTGCTGCTTGTAAGTGTCGGTTAAGAGGTGCGCCGCCAGCCTGCGTCAGCAGGCATCTGTTTCACCCGTGGAAGGGGTATTTTTGCATAGTGTGCTGTAGTGGGGGGCAGGAGGGGGGAGGGGGAGCGACCACGCGACTGCGCGCCACCACTTGTCACACATGCATGTGCCTCGAGATGTTGCACATCGCCACCGCACACGCATCGCCGCCGCTTGCCCCTTGAACAGTTGCCAGGATGGGTGGCGATAAGAACTTCTCCGTGAGCAGCATCCTCGGCAAGACCCCAAATGATCCGAAGCTCGAGGACATGTACACAGTCGGCAAGCAGATTGGAAAGGGAGCCTTCGGGATCGTGCGCATCTCCACGCGAAAGGAGGACAGCAAGGACTTTGCGGTCAAGTCGATATCCAAGGCAAGCCCCAGCCTCTCGCCTCACCATGTGCACTTGTGCGCGTGCATGCATGGGGCCCTGCAGTTGCCGCATGCATCCTGTTAGCCTAACCTCCCCTCCCGCTCTCCTTGCCATCGATCACGATGCCAACCCAGGCCAAGCTGGTTTGCAAGGAGGACGTGCAGGATGTGCAGGCGGAGGTTGCCATCATGAACCTCGTGGCGGGGCACAACAATGTGGTGACAGTGAAGGTAGGCCGCCGCATCCACAGCTCACTGTTCACAGTGCACACTCTGTGTACAATGTGAGGAAAGCTTCTGGACAGCCAAGCGGGCCAAGAGATCTCGCCTAGCTAGGGGCGCGCGCATGCACATGCATGGAGGGAATCCACATGCATGCAGCACCTATGCTGGCGCGACGTGTGCACGTATCAGGGCGGAATCCTTCAGATCATGAGATCGTCACAGATTTCAGCTGCCAGATCAGAGGGCTGAGAAAGGTCTCTAGCCTGAGGGGCTAGGGTCTCTTATAGCTAGGGAGAACTCCATGCATGCGCGGTGTGCGGGTGCTGAGGTCTCCATGCGGGTGTGGACGTGGGCGTGTGTGCGCCTCGGCCCCGCGCACGCAAACCGACACGCTGCTGGGGTCACCTGCTGGCGCTGCCACTGCAAGTCAAGGATGGTGCACACTTCCAGACGTGCGCACACGGGGTAGACAACACAGCAACAGCAGCAACAGCAACAGCAGCACTTCCAGACGTGCGCACACAGATAGACAACACGGCAACAACAGCAACAGAAATAACAACAACCGCAACAACAACAACCGCAACAACAAAAACAGCAACAACAGCAGCAACAACAGCAACAACAGCAACAACAAGATTGCAGACGACACACGAGGACCGCGGCAGCGTTCACATCCGCGTGAAGCTGTGCGCACCACGCCTCTCTCGCATGCAGCATGAGACACACACGCACGCATGCGACAGAGAGACGTTCGTTACCTGGATTACGGCTCGTGATTATTCTTACTAAAGCACACACACCGGCAAATCCTTTCATAAGTCGGAAAACACCCATAGACCTTAAGTTCACACACACACGCACACACACACACGTGCACGCACAGACAACGCACGAGGACCGCGACAGCGTTCACATCTGCATGGAGCTGTGCGCTGGTGGGGAGCTCTTCGACTCCATCGTCGAGGCCGGGAACTTCAGTGAGAAGAAGGCAGCGCAGGTGGGCCACATGCACACACACACACACACACACGTACACACACACACACACGCACACACACACACGCACACACACACACACACACACACACTCGATTGTTGAGGCCGGGAACTTCAGTGAGAAGAAGGCAGCGCAGGTGGGCCACATGCACACACACACACACACACACGTACACACACACACACACTCGATTGTTGAGGCCGGGAACTTCAGTGAGAAGAAGGCAGCGCAGGTAAATACAAACGCGCACACACATACACAACGTTTAGGGCTTGGGGTTTAGGGTTTGGGGGTTTTAGGGTTTTGCGCGCACACACACATGCACACGCATTTACGCACACATGCACACACGCATGCACACACACACACGCACACTCACACACACACACACACACACACAGCGAGAAGAAGGCCACGCATGTAGGTCAAGTTAATGGTCGTGACACACATACACACACACACACATGCATGCACACGCATGCACATGCACACACACACACACACACACATGCTTGCACACACATGCACACACACACACACACACACACACACACACATGCACACACACACACACATGCACACACACACACACAGGTGTTCCGCAAGATGGTCGAGGTTGTGCACCACTGCCAGGAGCTGGGTGTGATGCACCGTGACCTGTGAGTGTGTGTGTGTGGGGGGGGGGGGGCTGCCCGTGTGTGTGTGTATGTGCATGTGTGTGGGGGGGGTGCACGTGTGTGCGCGCGTGTGTGCGTCTGTGAGAGATTGTGCATATGTGTGTGTTTAAATCACTGTGTGTGTGTGTGTGGTGTGGCGCGCGGTGTGTCTGGTCAATTTGACAGTCTGTAGGATGCCTTAAATGGTGTGCTATACTTGTGCGGCCGTGCGTGCACACTCCCATCGCACGTGCCCACCCACCCACCCACCCACCCCACACACCGCGTGCCTGCTCTTCACACATGTGCGTTCCACACTCTCCCACACTCTCCCACACTGCAGCAAGCCCGAGAACTTCCTCCTCACGTCCAAGGGCGCCGACGGCGAACTCAAGCTCACCACTACAAAGAAAACGCACGCACGCACGTGCACAGGCGTCCGACAGGCTGTAAATGACCACCACGCCCCCCCCCCCTCCAGCCACAGCAAGCCCGAGAGCTTCCTCCGCACGTCCAAGGGCGCCGTCGTCGAGGCCTCGCGGCTGACCACACTGAAAAAACATGCACGAACCACACTGAAACACATCCCTTGCAGTAAATGACCACCACACACACCCCCTCCAGCCACAGCAAGCCCGAGAACTCCCTCCTCACGTCCAGGGGCGCCGACGGCGAGGCCTCACGGCTGACCACACTGAAAAAAACATGCACACACGCACGCGCGTACATAGGCGTCCGACAGGCTGTAAAATGACCACCACGCCCCCCCCCCCCCCCCCCCCTTCCTCTCAATCACAGCAAGCCCGAGAATTTCCTCCTCACGTCCAAGGGCGCCGACGGCGAGCTGAAGCTAACCGACTTTGGGCTCGGCGTCTTCTTCAAGCCGGGCGAGCGCTTCCGCGACCTCGTGGGCTCGCCGTATTACGTGGCGCCCGAGGTGTGTGCGTGCTCGTGCGTGCGTGCGTGTGCTCTATTTTTCTCTTTCTCTCCCCTCTCTTTCACTTTCTCACCCTCTCCCTCTCTCCCTCTCTCCCTCTCTCCCTCTCTCCCTCTCTCCCTCTCCCTCCTCTCTCTCTCCTCTCTCCCTCTCTCTCTCCCTTCTCTCCCTCTCTCCCTCTCTCCCTCTCTCCCTCTCTCCCTCTCTCCCTCTCATGCTTTCAATGCTGCCTGGCCCCACTCAGGTGCTCCGCAAGAACTACGGCCACGAGGCCGACATGTGGTCGCTCGGCGTCATCCTCTACATCCTGCTCTCGGGCCTGCCGCCGTTCTGGGGCGACACCGAGGAGCAGATATTCAAGGCGTGTGTGTGTGTGTGTGTGTGTGCTCTCGGGCCTGCCGCCGTTTTGGGGTGACACCGAGGAGCAGATCTTCAAGGCGCGTGTGTGTGTGTGTGTGTGTGTGCTCTCGGGCCTGCCGCCGTTCTGGGGCGACACCGAGGAGCAGATCTTCAAGGCGTGTGTGTGTGTGTGTGTGTGTGTGTGTGTGTGTGTGTGTGTGTGTGTGTGTGTGTGTGCTCTCGGGCCTGCCGCCGGTCTGGGGCGACACCGAAGTGCAGATCTTTAAGGCGTGTGTGTGTGTGTGTGTGCTCTCGGGTCTGCCGCGTTCTGGGGCGACACCGAGGAGCACATCTTCAAGGCGCGTGCGTGTGTGTGGGTGTGGGTGGGTGTGGGTGGGTGGGTGCTCTCGGGCCTGCCGACGTCTAGGGCGACACCGAGGAGCAGATCTGCAAGGCGCGTGTGTGTTGGTGTGTGTGTGTGTGTGTGTGTGTGTGTGTGTGTGTGTGTGCTCTCGGGCCTGCCGCCGTTCTGGGGCGACACCGAGGAGCAGATCTTCAAGGCACGCGTGTGTGTGTGTGTGTGTGTGGTGCCGACAGTTTTTGGCATGATGGCGGGTCTTGTGCAGCGCCGATTGGATCGATCTGTCGGCGCGAAAGTGTGGAAATTTCAAATTTCAAAAATGTGTCTCACGTGCACGCACACACACGCACTCACATGCGCACACATACACACACGCATACACGCACACACGCGCAGATGGTGCTCCGCGGGCACATTGACTTCAAGACCGACCCGTGGCCGAGGATCAGCGACGCCGCAAAGAGCTGCGTGAAGCGGCTGCTCGAGCAAGATGCGACCAAGCGCGCGACGACGCAGGTGCGGACGTCTGTTAGGATTCCTAATTGGTTAGTATATATATATACATCAGTCACAGTTAACAGTTGCAGTTAAACAGCACTGTTTGGTGGGTGGTTAGCTAAACAACTAACCAACGTAGGATCAGCGACGCCGCAAAGAGCTGCGTGAAGCGGCCGCTCGAGCAGGACGTGACCAAGCGCGCGACGACGCAGGTCAGTTAGTTGGTTGTTCAACGAACTGCCTTGTTAGTTAACTGAACACGTGATTAAACAACTAACTAACTGACTAAATGAAACAAGAGGCTGCTCGATCAGGACGCGACCAAGCGCGCAACAACACAGGTGCGGACGTCAGTTGGTTGGTTGCGAACGTCAGTTGGTGAGTTGTTTAACTAACTTGCCTTGTTAGTTAACAAACAACTCACTTACTGACGGACTGACTGAAACAAGAGGCTGCTCGAGCAGGACGCGACCCAGCGCGCGGCGACGCAGGTGCGGACGTCAGTTGGTTGGTTAACTTGCTTACTACGAACGTCAGTTAATTGGTTAGTTAACGTCAGTTAGTTGGTTAGTTGACTAACTAAGAAAGTATCAGCAACGCAGCAAAGAGCTGCGTGAAGCGGCTGCTCGAGCAGGACGCGACCAAGCGCGCGACGACGCAGGTGCGGACGTCAGTTGGTTGGTTGCGAACGTCAGTTGGTTGGTTGGTTGATAAACTGCCTTGTTAGTTAACCAAACAACTTAATAACTGACTGACTGACTGAAACAAGAGGCTGCTGGAGCAGGACGCGACCAAGCGCGCGACGACGCAGGTGCAGACGTCAGTTGGTTGGTTAGTTAACTAACTACGAACGTCAGTTAGTTGGTTAGCTATCGTCAGTTAGTTGGGCAGTTAACGGACTGAGATAGTACCAGCGATGCCGCAGAGAGCTGCGTGAAGCGGCTGCTCGAGCAGGACGCAACCAAGCGCGCAACAACTCGGGTGTGAACGTCTGTTGGGATTCCTACTTGGTTCGTTAACTGCTGTTTGGTTAGTGAACTAAACAACTAATTAGCGTAAGGTCAGCGACGCAGGAAAGGGCTGCTGTGAATCGGCTGCTGGAGCAGGATGCGACCAAGCGCGCGACGACGCAGGTGCGGACGTCAGTTGGTTGGTTGCGAACATCAGTTGGTTGGTTGCGAACGTCAGTTGGGGCTCGATTAACGGAGGCGCGTTCTCGTCGCCGAGCCCTGGACCCAGCAATGCGGCGCTGCTGGTGACGAGGATCTCCGTGCCGCTGACGAGCGGGGTAAAATACGACTGGCCCGGCTCCTGCTAGACTGCCCCTCGGTGGAACACTTCAGGAGCGGCTTGCCCGGCGCTGCCATGGCTTGGCGAGTAGCCGCGGCGCTGCCGCGGCCCGTGCTGGGAGACGGCCCTTATCCTCCCCCCATGCAGGACGCCATGCGGCACCGATCTCGACGAGTTGATCGACGAGCGGAGGAGCTGGCGCCCGTCAATGCATGCTGGACATTGGTCAAGATGGCTGCCCGTGGAGGCGGCTACCATCACGGCTTCAGCGGTGGCGACCGCCGAGGCAACACAGAGTAAATCCGCTTCACCAATCGCAGCGTTCGTCACCGCGCTCATCCTCGGGGTCGCTCGTCTGCCGGTGACTGGCGTTGGAAGGTCTTCAGGCAGCCTCCATGACAACTCTGTCGTCCATGCACCCCTGGAGGGTGGGACCTGGCCATGCATGAGGCATGGGGCGCCGGCTGAGCCCCATGCAAACGAGAGCTGGACAGCCATGCACTGCCAGGCGGGGACCGTTCCAGTCAGCGCCAGTCGGCTCTGCCGGCTTGACTGGCCACAAGGCCACTACTGTGACCTGAGGAAGGTCCTCTCCTATATGCTCCTTGCCAGACATGTCTCTCAGGGACCGCTGTTTGGGGTAGTCTAGCCGGCGGGAGCGGTAGTCTATCGGCCGGGAGCCGGCGGTACTCTAGTACTTAAGTGTGCTGGAGTATCGGCGGGTGTCTCTAGTAAAAGAGTAGCCTGCTTAGCTGGAAACCCCGTGTTACTGTTACTGAACGTCAGTTGGTTGGTTGGTTGACTAACTGCCTCGATAGTTAACTAAACAACTGAGTAACTGACTGACTGACTGCAACAAGTGGCTGCTCGAGCAGGACGCGACCAAGCGCGCAACGACGCACGTGCGGCAGTTCTTTTTGATCCCAACGAAGCACTAAAGCACACGCATGCACCCGCCCGCCCATCTTCAGGAGATCCTCGGGCATGAATGGCCCGTCAACGAGGGCGCGGCCCTTGACGTGAACCTTTTTTATCCAGGGATTCAAACCGCTGCAGCGCCCAACACAGCTGCACCGATGTTGACGAGGCCAGGCTCTGGAAAGCCCTAGAGGAGAGGGGCACAGTGTGGTGGCATGCGCACGCAACGCACTTGCACTGTCGCAGGAGATCCTCGGGCATGAATGGCTCGCCAAGGAGGGCGCCGCCCTCGACGTGAACCTGGACAGCGTGGCCGCATGCACACACACTCACGCAGTGACACACACATATACGCACACAAACATACACACAAACATACACACACACATGCACCCGCTCGCCCATCTTCAGGAGATCCTCGGGCATGAATGGCTCGTCAAGGAGGGCGCGGCCCTCGACGTGAACCTGGACAGCGTCGTGCTC
>VFSX01000111.1:437500-462500 GCA_016618255.1 Chlamydomonas sp. UWO 241 | reverse complement strand
ACGATTGGCATCCAGGAGGCTGTCCGAGGTGCTCACGCTGTTTGGGATCTTTGGGTCGGACGAGGCGGAGCTGCTGAGGTGGGAACACGCACACGCACACACACACACACACACACACACGCTCGTGCTCGAGCTGTTTGGGATGTTTGGGTCGGACGAGGCAGAGCTGCTGAGGTGTGTGTGTGTGTATGCGCGTGTGAGTGTGTGTGTGTGTGTGTGTGTGTGTGCACACGATTGGCATCCAGGAGGCTGTCCGAGGTGCTCACGCTGTTTGGGATCTTTGGGTCGGACGAGGCAGAGCTGCTGAGGTGGGAACACACACACATACACACACACACAGAGATTGTTCCTTTGATCAATCTGCACAAACACACACGCACATGCACGGGCCCCCTCCCCCCCCCTCCCCCACACACATGCAATAACGCACCCACACACACCACACACACACACCACACACACACACACATCTGCACGCACGCACGCGCAATAACACACACACACACACACCACGCACACACGCACACACACACGCATAGGTCTGCCAACACCAACGGCGACACACACACCACACACACACACCACACATGCAAACCCACACGCATACAGGGTGTAATGCGCCATCAAAGGCGTCCGACGGACTGACTCAAATCGACTACTACACACACACACGCGCGCACACACGCACACACACACACCGACACGCACACACACACACACGCACGCCCAGGTCTGCCGACACTAACGGCGACGGGCTCATCGACTACGCCGAGTTCTCATTCCTGCTGCGCAACAAGAACCAGGGGCTGCAGGCGTCGCGCGGCGTCAAGAAGACCATCTCACGCTACTGAGCACTCGCTCGTGGTTTTTCTCAGGGGATGGTTCTAGACGTTTTTCGCCGGGCTGGTGGATGCGGGAAAGGACTCAGGGGGTGGCCTCGTGGCGCTGCAGCGCGCCGCTGGGTAGAGGATGGTTCTTGCGGTGCTTGGTCAGTCGCTGCGGTGGACACTTTCGGCAGCCTGGGCCGGGTCGTTGTGGTGCCGCAGACGCGGTGCGTTGCTCGCAGTGTAGTGCGCCGCGATCATTTGGCGGAAGACTTCCTCCGCCTCTATGACACGGTCGCAACAAGTATGCGGGCCAAAGTATGCGGGTGTCGTGCCGGGCGCGAGCAACAGTAAGAGCCTGCGGCGCCGCCACTACCTCGTGGCGCTCGCACGCGATGTAATCGCGGCATGGTGGAGGCTGGTTTTACAGGTTTTGCACGTCCGCGCTCGAAGGACCCCGGGGCGTGAGTCCGCGGGCAACGTGCCTGGCGCGAGCTACAAGAAGAGCCTGTGGCACCGCCATCACCTCATGGCCCTCGCGCGCTGCACATGTGTTATCGCGGCATGGTGGAGGCTGCTTCAGGTCGGCTGGTTCTACAGTTTTTACACCACGCGTTCCCAGAGGACCCCGGCGTGAGTTAAGGCCTAGACTACACGTCTAGGAACTACGGGAGCTCTACCAGGAGGGCCTGCAAGGCCACGCAGCGCGCCAACCTGTAAGGGATCAGGTCGGTGCATGGACGTCCCGCCCCCGAGGCCGTTAATGGTCGAGGGTCTCGCCCTGCCCCGCACGACTCCTTGCCCCGGGGTCCTCCGGGCGCGCACATGTAAGACCTGTAAAACCCGCACGACTCCTCGCGCCCTAACTGCTCCACGCCCTCCTGCCAGGGCAAGACGTGCTGAACAGCGCTGCTAGCAGCCAGGGTTGCACGGTACGTGAGTACGCATACGTACGTATTTTTCGTACGTACGTACGTACATACGTGAGGGAGCGTATATACGTGCGCCTTGTACGCAGCACTATACGCCTTTTACTTGAAACACAAAAAGGCCATAAATCACGCTCCTGTGCTTGGATCGAAACCATTCCACTTGCATTGGAAAGCTTGTAACAAGGAGCATCTGTATGACCTCAGTATGCAGCAGTGCACTGCAGTAGGGGGGCGTGCCTGCGGGGGTGCTGCAGCACACCACGCGCGTACGCGCTCGCACCACAAAAAAAAAACGGCAGCAACTCCCTGCCCTCCAGGTCTCCCCCTACTAGAGCGCACTGGATAGCCCTTTCTATGAGCTTTCCAATACATGTTTAACGGTTGCGATCACAGCACAGGAGCGTGCGTCATGGTCGTTTTTTGTGTTTCAAGTAAAAGGCGTACAGTGCTGCGGCGTCCCGATTTTCGCACGCGTACTGCCAGAATACGTACGCATTCCCAAAAAATACGTACGTGCGTACGTTCCAGACCCGAAATACGTACGTACCGTGCAACCCTGCTAGCAGCAGTGTTGGACAGCGCTGCTAGGCGAGCGATATCGACCCCATCGATGGGGTCCACAGCAGGGATGAGACATACCTCATACGGGTATAATACGCCAAAGTATTCATCGGGTATTAATTTGGTACGCATCGATTGGGCTGATGCGTACGCGAAAAATACCGCAGTTGCCAACTCCTTGTTTACTGGATTTCTGAGCCACTCTGTGGCCACTAACACACTCAGCTTTCATCCCATTGACCCCAGCACAGCATCAGCTCACCCCAGTATACTCAGGCCCTCATCCTCGGGCAGAGCTGGTGCCGGTCCTCCAGGCTGAAGGAGGCCCGCGGGGGCGTTTGTCTCAGAAGTCCATCAAGCATGCCGTCAGCTGTCCAGGCGTTTTGTGCACACACAGACCCACACACCCCAACCTCAGCTCCCATCAGTCCTTATGACTTCAAGTTCATGCATGGCAGGGGGGGGGGGCTGGGCCCCAGAGGTTTGCCAGGTTGCGCTCCATCGCTCGCGAGTGGCCGTGAGCTGATCAATAGTGTGGATCTCAATCTGGCTCTGAAGGGCGCCCAAATGGGGCATTACTCTTGATTTCTTGTTTTTTCCCTGTTCATCTCCTCAAAGGCTTTCCAGAGAGCCCATTTTCGTCGAATTCCGTCGAGTATCCAAAAAGTTCTACAGGTTTTCCCACGCCGGATCACCAGGACGCGGTATTTAACGCGTGTATTTTTCGGTATTTTTCGAAATGCGGCTCCGGACGTATAATACCGGTACGCTACGTCCCAAACAGCGGTATGTCTCATCCCTGGTCCACAGTGACGCACGGCTAGACCGCTGTTTGAAGCTGGTGACCACCGCTGCGCGCACCAAGGCACGGCGGTTACCAACTGCCAACTACCAATTGCCAACTACCGGTGTGGGCATCTCAAAGTCAGCGATCTCCCGCTTCTACTTAAGAGGCGCGTCGAACTGGATCATCGCCTCGTTGTTCGTGCGGCGGCGGCTGCCAGTCTGCAGGCCTAGGACAGGACACAACCTCAGGTCGGAGCACGCGATTGGGGGAGCTGACGCGACAGCGACAGTTATAGAATCCTAGGCGCGCATGCGGAGGGTGGGTGGGTAAGGGTCAGCATACGCGGCGATGAACGATGTTACTCAAGGACCAGAGTCGCAGTCGCGTGGATTCGATCGACGAGTACAGTGACCGACGTTGACTATACGGTCAGCGTGCATTGACCGGCTCTCCAAGCGACAAAAAAAACTGCCAATCCTGACAGGAAAACCACAGCTGGGGCCTATGGCGATCGAGAGACATTGCACTGGTATGAAGACTGTGATGTGCTGGATGAGGAGGGGGGGAAGGGTCTTGATGACCGCGCCAATGATTGGCAGTCGGTTGCGACGGGTGAAGACGCGTGGGTGGCTGAGAGTGTGGGGCCGTGCATGTCGCGCCTGGCAGTTGCAGTCGGTGCACAGGGTGCGTGACCGACCTTGCGTTGGTTGCAGGGTTGCACGGGACGAGCGTACTGGGGGGGGGGGTCAGCGTCCTAACAGGTACCGGTACGTGGTACTGTACCGCGATACGGCGTTCCGCGTACCGTGCCAACCTTGTTGGTAGAGATGAGAGTTGGGTGCAGCAGCGGCCATTCATGCCCGATCAAAACGCTAGTTCTGAGAAGGGTTCCGCTTGAGCCCGAGAAGCTGACGAAAGCTGGTGAGTTTTTCCCCCCCTGTCAGCATCGCGTCAGCATGCGAGCACGCCGTCCGTCCCGCGTGCGCATGTTGTGTTTGGGGGAGGCATCGACACGCCACTGAACGGGACGCGACGCAAGAGCCTTACAATTACACATCAGGCGTCATGACATAACCAGGCGAGTGGGTCACGAGCCGCAAACCGCCAGAGGCCAGAGGGCAGAGACCAGAGGGGCAGCCGCGTGGTGGGGGGCCGCGTGGGGGTGGGGGCTGCGGGGAGCGGCGCCTAAGCGCGTAGCGCCTAACTAGCGGCCAAATTAGCGCAAACTTAAAGAATCTCCTCCCCCGGTGCGTGCGGATGCGCTTGCCCCATGCACCTGACTACAAGTCAGGTTTTACAGGTTTTACACGTACGCGTGAGGAACCCGGGGCGTGAGTTAAGGCCTAGACTTCACGTCTACGGGAGCTCTACTTAGAGAGCTCGCAAGGCCACGCAGCGCGCCAGCCTACCAGCAAGGTGAGGTGACTACGGGTCATGAGAAGCCCTCCCAGCCCGCGGCCGGAGACCCTGCGTCGACGGCGGCTGCCGATGCGGCGGCGGCGGTAGCGGCGGGCGCGGCGGGGGGTGCAGCAGCGGCGGACGCAGCTGTCGCGCCGGCGGCGGGCGCGGCCGCCTCGGCCGCTGCAGCATGGGCTGGGGCGGCAGCAGCAGGGGCAGCAGCAGCAGCAGCAGCAGGGGCCCCCGCCGCGCGCGGCGCCAGCGACTCGGCGAGCGAGAGCTCGATCGCGGCGCGCAGCATCGCGGCCTCGGTCTCGGCGCTGTCCGGCTGCGCGTGCGCATGCGCGTGGCGGCGGACGTGGGCCTGCTGCTGCTGCTGCGCAGGCGCCGCGGGTGCGAGGTACGGCGCGCGCGCGGCGGCCGCGGCGTGCGCGTGCTGCCCCAAGGGCCCATGCCCGGCCGCCGGCTGCTCGTGCCCGCCTGCCGGGGGCGGCCGCATGAGGGGCGTCGAGGGCTGCTCGACCGTCGACCGGCGCGCGTCCCCCCCAGTCAAGCCGGCCGCCCCTGCCCCACCCTCGCCCGCGCCCGCGCGGGGCGCCGGGCCGGGGCCGAGGCCGGCCGCTGCTGCTGGGGTCGAGGTGGCAGCAGCGGTGGTGGTGGTGGCAGGGGCGGACGCAGCGGCAGCGGCGCCCTGGGGCGGCACCGTGCCGGACAGTGGCGCCGGCGCGGCGGACGCAGACACAGGCACGGCCGCACCCGCGGCAGCAGCGGTGACCGTGCTGCCACTGCTGCCGCCGTCGCCCGCCGTGTCTGCTCCGCATGCGGCGCCCTCCTGCCCCGGCGCTGCTGCGCGGCCACTGGAAGCTGCGGCCGCCGACTCCAGCAGGCTCGCCTGTTTGTGCGTGTGCGTGTGTGTGTGTGTGCGTTCGTGCATGTGTGCATGCGTGCGTGCGTGCGTGCGTGTGTGTGTGTGTGTGTGTGTGTGCATGTGTGTGTGTATTTATGTGTGTGCGTGCGCGCACGTGCACGTCGGCGGTGCGGCGGCGTCTGCAAATGCTGCTGCATGGTTGCTGCACAAAACAATACCGCTGGCACCACCTGGATGGCCGCCATCAGCTCCGCAGCGTCCACGCCATCGTCCCACCCAGCACCGGAAAACACCGTAAAACCCCAAATCGACCCCCAAACCCTGCCCAAACCCTACGGTCCACGCATGGACGCACATGGACATGGACATAGACATAGCACGTGGACATGTGCGCACATGGACACACACACACGCACACACCTGGATGGCCGCCATCAGAGCCGCAGCGTCCACATCATCGTCCTCATCCTCCCACCCGCCAAGCTCATTGTCTGCGTCAGAAGTGGGGTTTGGTTGTGTGTGCGTAGGGGGGTCAGGGCTGCAGGTCAAGGGTCAGAAGAGAGAAAATGACAGAGAGAGAGAGAGAGAGAAGGAGAGGGAGTGGGAGGGAGGGCGAGAGAGAGAGGTACATAAAGAGGGAAAGAACGAGAAGGAGAGGGAGAGCGAGCGAGAGCCACCCACCAAAGTCGCCTGCCGCGTCGACCACCGCCCTGTGCTGCCCCCCCTACGAGCCGCCACCACCCACAACAACATACACAGACGGAGACAAGACAAGAGAGAGGGAGAGAGGATGGAAGAGAGAGAGAGAGAGAGAGACAGAGAGAGAGAGAGAGAGAGAGAGAGGGAGGGAGGGAGAGGGAAGGAAAGAGAGAGAGAGAGAGAGAGAGAGAGAGGGAGAGAGAGAGAAGGAAAGAGAGAGAGAGAGAGAGAGAGAGACCGCGCGAGAGAGAGAGAGAGACAACAGGAAAGATGTGTGGAGAGAGCCACCCACCAAAGTCACCTGCCGCGTCGACCACCGCTGCCCCCCCCCCTCCAGGCCGCAGCCACTCACATCACCATGCACATGATTCATGTGCACATGAAGAGAGGGAGGGAGGGAGAGAGGTAGAAAGAAAAAGAGAAAAGGAGAAGCAGGGAGATAGAAGGAGAGGGGGACAGTAGGAAAGATGTATGAAGAGAGCCACCCACAAAAGTCGCCTGCCGCGTCGACCACCGCCCCACGCTGCCCCCCCCCTCCAAGCCGTCACCACCCACAACAGCATGCACAGACGGAGACAGGACGAGGGACAGAGGGAGAGGGAAGGAAAGAGAGAGAGAGAGGGAGAGAGAAGGGAAAATGTGTGGAGAGAGCCACCGTGTCGACCAGCGCTCCGCGCGCCCCCCCCTCAAAGCCGTGACCACCCACAACACCATGCACATGACTCATGCGCACATGAAGATGGGGAGACAGTGGGAGAGAGAGAGGGAGAGAGGGAGAGAGGGAGAGAGAGAGAGAGAGAGAGAGAGAGAGAGAGAAGGAGACATGCATGGAGAGAGCCACCCACCAAAGTCGCCTGCCGCGTCCACCACCGCCCTGCGCTGACCCCCCTTCCAAGCCGCCGCCACCCACAACACCATGCACAGACGGAGACAGGAAGGGAGAGAGGGAGAGAGAAGGAGAGCGAGAGAGAGAGAGAGAGCGAGAGAGAGAGCACCCACCAAAGCTGCCGCGACCTACAACACCATGCACATGATTCATGCGCACATCAAGAAGGGGGGGGGGCAGTTACAGTTACATCGGCTTTCCAGCAAAGACTACCTCTGGTCCTAGTACCACCGCCTAGACCCAAGTCCAGTTCTGGCCCTAACAAGTCCTTGTGAGGGGCGGTAGCCACCAGCCGGCTGCCTGCCAACGTGTAGTCCCACAGCAAAAAGGAGAGCTATTGTGCGACGCCTCCAAAATAGGTCCTAACTGCTTCTAGGGGATAGGGGGTCAAGTGGCGCTTGCCAATCTACTTGACCGCCGTGGTGGAGGGGCCGGCGCCTGAGGGGCAGCCGGACCGTACACCACGGCTCTCCACCCGACCCTATCCTGAGCACGCTCAAACGCCGTGTCCGAAAAAGTCTTCCAATCAGAACGAGTGCCACTAGTTTCGCCTAGCTGCTGAATCAGTAGCTTAAGAAAATAGTGTCGGGAGGAGGCTGGAGGCCGGCCTTGCTGCCGAGCCACATCCATTGTGCAGTCAAAAGTCGTACGAGGAAGACGAGAAGCCGGCATGCGCATCACATGGCCTAGCCACTGCATTGATCGCTTTGCCACAAGGCTCTCAATTGGCTCAGTGTCGCACGCCTGCCGAATATAAGTTAATCTGTGCCGGTCGACCAGGCGCACACCCAGAATGCGACGAAGGCAGTTAGAGTGGGCAACCTCCAATCAAGTCAGTTGCATTTTAGTAGGGGCCCATGTTTCACAACCGTACAGAAAGTGGGGCAGCTCGAAAGTGTTGTAAACCCGCATCTTCACTGCACTTGCAACTTCTTGCTGGCTCAAATCTTATCAAAAGATGCAAACACGCCCAGCGCGCGACCGACACGCATACCGATCTCCTTTTCCACACCACCACTCTGGGTTATCCAACTCCCTAGATACTTAAATGCAGAGACGGTCTTCACTTCACCACCAGTCAGCGCAAACGTGGGCAGATCCGCGACAAAATCTGCTGGCAAAATCATCACTTCTGTCTTGGCGGCGTTGATTTGCATGCCAAAGCTAGAGGACACTTTGTCAAGGATTTTCAGCATAAGCGCCAACTGAGCTGGGTCATGCGAGAACAAACATAAATCGTCGGCATACATCAGCATTACTATGCGCTCAACCGACGACGACAACACAGAGCCGCCGGCTCGGGTCACGACTGACACGCCAGCCCCCTCTGGCATCATGTCTAGCGCCTTTTTCACTATGTGGTCAATAAAAACATTGAACAACACAGGAGCAATGACGCACTCCTGTCGCACACCAGATGACACGGGGAATTCGTGCCCGATTTTCCCAGCCAGCCGCACGGCAGCAGCGGTGTTGGTGTGAAGATCCTCCAACAGATCAATAATGTGCGGATGAAAACTATATAATCTAAGGACTCTCCACAGGGGGGGGAGGGAGGGAAGGAAAGAGAGAGAGACAGAGCGACGGAGACAGAAAAGGAGAGGCAAGGAGAAAGAGAAGGAAAGAGAGAGTAGACAAGATGTATGGAGAGAGCCACCCACCAAAGTCACCTGCCGCGTCGACCACCGTCCTGCGATGCCCCCCCTACAGTCGCCGTGACTCAATGCATCATACACAGGCAGAGACAGGACGAGAGAGAGAGGGAGAGAGAAGGAAAGAGAGAGAGAGAGAGAGAGAGAGAGAGCAGTAGATGTGCCTGGCGAGAGCCACCCACCAAAGTCACATGCCGCGTCGACCCCCGCCCTGCGCTGACCCCCCTCAAGCCGCCGCGACTACTAGCCCATGCACAGACGGAGACAGGACGAGAGAGAGGGAGAGAAGGAAAGAGAGAGAGAGAGAGAAAGAGGGAGAGCGAGCGAGAGCCACCCGTCAAAGTCACCTGCTGCGTCGACCGCCGCCCCGCGCTGCCCCCCCTCCAGCCGCCACCACCCACAACACCATGCACAGACAGAGACAGGACGAGAGACAGAGAGAGAGAGAGAGAGAGAGAGAGGGAGAGCGAGCGAGAGCCACCCGTCAAAGTCACCTGCCGCGTCGACCACCGCCCCGCGCTGCCCCCCCTCCAGCCGCCACCCACAACACCATGCACGGAGACAGGACGAGGGACAGAGGGAGAGAGGAGGAGAGAGAGAGAGAGAGAGAGAGGAGAGAGGGAGAAAGAGAGAAAAGAGAGAGGGAGATTGATCAAAAGAGAGAGAGAGAGAGAAAAGGAGAGACGGAGAGAGCCACCCGTCAAAGTCACCTGCTGCGTCCACCACCGCCCTGCGCTGCCCCCCCTCCAGCCGCCGCGACTCACTGCTGGTCCTCGACGTGAGGTCCGCACTGTCGCTCGAGTGCGGGTGCGGCGCCGTGCCGTCGTGGGCTTGCTGCGTGAGCGTCCCGCGCGCGCGCGCACCCCATTGGTCGATGGCCTGTGCCGCGCCCCTGCGATGCGTGCATGTGTGTGTGTGTGTGTGTTTGTGTAACAGAGAGAGAGAGAGAGACAGAGAGTCTGCAGGCACCCCATTGGTCGATGGCCTGTGTCGCGCCCCTGGAAATGGGGGGGGGTGAGGGGAAGAAAGAGAGACGCAGAGAGAGAGAGAGAGAACGAGAGACAGAGGCAGAGAGAGAGAGAGAGGGACAGCGGGACAGAGAGAGGAAGAGAGAGAGACCGGGAGAGACAGAGACAGAGAGAGAGAGGGAGAGAGAGAGGGGGGGAGAGTGTCCCGCACGCGCGCGCGCGCCATTGGTCCATTGCCTGTGCCGCGCCCCTGAGAGAGAAAGAGACAGTGAGAGAGGGAGAGAGGGAGAGAGGAGGGGGGGGGAGTGAGCGCCGCGCGCGCACGCGCGCGCAACAACAACAACAACAACACCCCCCCACCCCCGACAACCACAACACACCCGCTGTGTGCAGACGCCAGCTGCGCGAGTTCCTCCTCTGAGACGCCGTCCTCCTGCTCCCGGGCCGCACTTGCACTCGCTGCAGAGGCTTCGAACCCGTTGGCAGCGCGCCGCAGCTCCGCGTCTAGCGTGTTGCCGCCCTCGAGCACTGTGTCCAGCTGGGAGCATGTTTATGTGTGTGTGTGTGCCACGTGGGAGGGTCGTCTGGCGGCAACGGGGGTCTGTGCTGGGGGGTGCATGTGTGCATAGGGTCCCACATAAGCACACACACACAGCCGGAGTTCACACGCGCACAGAGTGAGAAAATGGGGGGGGGGGGCGGTGTGACACACACACACACACACACACACACACACACGCACACGCACACACACACACGCACACACACACGCACCTGCAGCATGTTGTGGAAGAACACCGAAACGCTCGAGTGGAAGAACTCTGGACGGCGCGAGTTGTGGTCGCCCTCAAATGTTATGAGGTTCTTGTCGCCAGCGTATGCTTCATGCAGCCTCTCACTGTGCGAAATCTGCGTGTGTGTGTGTTTGTGTGTGCGTGTGTGTGTGTGCAATAGGAGAGGTGTCGGTGTGTGCGTGGGCGTGGGCCAGTGTGTGCGCGTGTGTGTTGGTGCATGCGTGGGTGTTTGAGAGAGAGAGAGAGGACAGATGAGGCAAAGAGAGAGAGAGAGAGTTGTGGTCGCCCTCAAACGTAGTGAGGTTCTTGTCGCCTGCGCTTCGTGCAGCCTCTCGCTGTGCAAAATCGGCGCGCGCACGCGCGTGCATGTGTGTGTGTGTATTTGAGAAAGAGAGAAGAGAGAAAGGAGAGAGAGGAGAGAGAAGAGAGAGAAGAGAGAGAAGAGAGAGGGAGACAAAGAGAGACAGAAGAGAGAGAGAGTTGCGGTCGCCCTTTAATGCAATGAGGCTCGTGTCGCTTGCGCTTCCGGCAGGCTCACGCTGTGCGAAAACTGCATGTGTGGGAGGGGGGGGAGAGGGGAGGGGGGGGGCGTCGGCGTGTGCATGTGCGTGGGTGTGTCGGTGTATGCGTGGGTGCTTGAGAGAGAGAAGTGAGGGAGAGACAGAGAAGAAATAGAGAGACAAAGAGAGAGAGAGAGATAAAGAAACCGAGAGAGAGAGAGAGAGTTGCAGCCCCGGCGAATGCAATTTGTTTCTTGTCGCCAGCGTACGCTTCGTGCAGCCGCTCGCTGTGTGTAATCTGCGGGCGGGTGCGTGTTTGAGAGCGTGCGTACGTGCGTGTGTGCGTGTGTATGCGTGTGTCTTGTGTGTACGCGGCGGTTTGGAGCAGATGCATAGGCAGAGCCAGATAGGCGCCTCAATAGTTAGGAGGCTGTGTGTCAATAGTCAGGGGTCTGTGTGAACCTGCGTGTCAATAGTGAGGGGTCCGTGTGTCTTGTGCGTGTGTACGCGGCGGATTGGGGCAGATGCACAGGTATATAACCAGGTGGACCCCTCGATAGGTGAGATGCGCGTAGGCCCTACCTTGGTGAACGAGCCTCCCGTTGCGTGACCAAAGAGCGCCGGGTCGCACAACACTAGCTGAACACACACGCACACACACGTGGACATGGACACACACACACACATGGACACGCACGCACGTGATGCACACACACACAAGCACACACGCACACTCACACGCACACACACACACACACAGTGTGTGCCACACAAACAGAAAACACACCTTGATGAACGAGTCCCCGGTCGCGTGGCCAAACAGCACCGGGATGAACGCCTCCGGCACACACACACACACACACACACACACGCTCACACACTCACGTACATAAACACACACACACACAGCCAACGCACCTTGATGAACGAGTCTCCGGTCGCATGCCCACACAGCACCTGCATGAACGCCTCTGGCACACACACACACACACACACACACACACACATGCACACACACACACACACACACTCTCACACACACACACGCGCGCATGCACAGAAACACGCCTTGATGAAAGAGTCTCCGGTCGCATGTCCAAACAGCACCAATATGAACGCCTCTGGTACACACACACACACACACAGTCACACACACAAGGAAACACACACTCTCTCACGCACACACACGCGCACACACACGCACATGCAAACACACACACACACACACAGTCACACACACACAGTGTGTGCCCCCCCCCCCACACACACACGCACACACAGAAAGCACACCTTGATGAACGAGTCTCCGGTCGCGTGGCCAAACAGCACCGGTATAAACGCCTCCGGCACGACGTCGAGCGGAGAGACCGTGTCGAGGTCAAAGCCCGCCTTCTTGCGCACGCTGCGTTTCATCATGGCGACGGCGGCCTGTGTGTGTGTGTGTGTGTGTGTGTGTGTGAGTGCGTGTGTGTGTGTGTGTGTGTGTGTGCCTTTTTGCGCACGCTGCGCTTCATCATGGCGACGGCGGCCTGTGCGTGTGTGTGTGTGTGTGTGTGTGTGTGTGTGTGTGTGCGTGTGTGCGTGTGTGTGGGGGGGGTTGGGAGACCTTCATATGTATAGAGAAGACCTTCTCATAGAGAGAGCGTGTGTGCGTGTGAGCGATTCGTCGAGAGAGTGTGCGTGTGTAAGTTGGGGAGAGAACAGGGGCTTCGTCGAGAGAGAGAGACAGGCCCTGAGGGTTTAGGGATCAGGGGTTTAGGGACCCTTAACCCTAAACCCTAAACAGGCCCTGAGGGTTTAGTGACTCCCCACCTTGACGAGCGGGCGCGGGATCAGAAGGCTCTGCTCCAAACCGAGTCTAGTAGGATTGAGTGCGTGTTTAGAGGGCGGTTTAGAGCAGCCCCCCTCCCACACCGTCACGCACACGCGCGCGAAACCGAAACCAAAACAGTCAAAACGCACGAAACCAAATCCCCCCCAAAACGCACCTTAAAGGGGGCGCACCTTGAAGAGCAGCCCCCCTCCCACACCGTCACGCACACGCGCGCGAAACCGAAACCAAAACAGTCGAAACACACGAAACCGCCCCCCCCCCCAAAAAACGCACCTTGAAGAGCGGGCGCGAGATCGGCGGGTTCTGCTCCGCGACAGTCTCAAGCACGAGGGTTTCGGGCTTAGGGTTTTCAGGGTTTGGAGTTGAAGGGACTCCCCACCTTGAAGAGGGGGCGCGGGATCGGCAGGTTCGACTCCAAACCGAGTCTAGTGGGATCAAGTGGGTGTGGGGGGCAGCCCCCTCCCTCCCACCCCCACACACACGCACACACGCAAAACCGAAACCAAAACAGTCGAAACACACGACCCCCCCACACACACCTTGAAGAGCGGGCGCGGGATCGGCAGGTTCTGCTCCGCGACGATCTCGAGCATCAGGTCGGTGAGCCGGCTGCGAAATAGCAGTGGGTTTTATGGTTCAGGCTTGGGTTCAGGCAGGGTGTAGGGTTCAGGCTTTGGGGATGGGGGCAGTGATCCTTGCTATGGCAGTACACCGCTCGGAGCGGAATTTGAGCGGAATTTTTTAGAAATTGCTTTGAAGGCTATTCCGCTTTTCCGCTTTTCCGCTGGGGGGGAAAACAATTGTGCCGGGAAAAAGCCGGGAAGAAGCGGAATGATAATTAATTGCTCAATCCTTCCCAAGGATCACTGGGTAGGGGGTCCAGGCGAGGTTTAGAGTTTCTCCAGGAGGGGTCAGCTCACGATATCGGGCGTCAGGTCGGTGAGCCGGCTGCAAAACAACACGGGGGGGGCTAGGGTTTAGGGCTTAAGGTTTGGGGTTAAGGGTTGAGGGTCAGGGTTGAGGGTGTGGGTTGAGGGTTTGGGTTGAGGGTTTCAAGCTCGGATTTTGTCTCAGATCTCGAGCATCAGGTCGGTGAGCCGGATGTAAATAACACAAGGGGGGGGGGGAGGCTGTGTGTCATCGCCTTGCTGGCTGTAGCCTATTCAGGTCTTGTGTTACTACTCGGGGACTATCCAACAAGCACTGGGCTGCACCCCCACCTGAACGGCGAGTCAACGACGAGCCCCGCGATGGACGGGTCCCTCTGCGCAAACAGCAGCAGCAGAAGCGTCAACAGCGTCAGCGTCAGCAGCAGCAGCAGCAGCAACAGCAGCAGGAGCAGCAGCAGTGTCAACAGCAGCGTCAACAGCGGCAGCAGAAGCGGCAGCGTCAGCAGCAGCGTCAGCAGCAGCAGCAGCGGCAGCAGCAGCGTCAACAGCGGCAGCGTCAGCGGCGGCGGCAGCAGCGGCAGCGGCAGCAGCGGCGGCAGCAGCAGCAGCAGCGGCAGCAGCAGCAGCAGCAGCAGCAGCAGCAGCGGCAGCAGCGGCAGCAGCAGCAGCAGCAGCAGCAGAGCAGCGCAGCAGCAGCGGCAGCAGCAGCAGCAGCAGCAGCAGCAGCAGCAGCAGCAGCAGCAGCGGCAGCAACAGCGGCAGCGGCAGCAGCAGCGGCAGCAGCAGCGGCAGCAGCAGCGGCAGCAGCAGCAGCAGCAGCAGCAGCGGACAAGATTGTTCTCTGTAATCGCATGCACATGTGCTCTCTCTCACACACACAGACACCGTCCGCACATTCCGACTAAACACGTGCATGCACACAGCAGCAGCAGCAGCAGCAGCAGGAGCAGCGGTCAGCATTGCTCTTTGTAATCGCATGCACATGTGCTCTCTCTCTCTCTTTCTCTCACACACACACACACCACACGCACATTCCGACCAAACACGCGCATGCACGCAGCAGCAGCAGCAGCAGCAGCGATCAGCATTGTTCTCTGCAATCGCGTAGACATGTGCTCTCTCCCACACACACACCGACACCCACACACATACAGACACACACACAAACACGCACGCACGCACACACCACCCACATATTCCGTCAGCGTGCTTTAATCACACGCACCTGCAAATAAGCTCACACACAAACACACACACACACACACACTCACACACCAGCAGGGTGAGCCACCAACACACACACACACACACGTGCCAGCAGGGTGGGCCACCAACACACACACACACACACACACACCTGCACGTACGACAGCGCCATCACCGCGCCCTCTGCCCCCTCTTCACACACACGCACACACAAGCACACGCACACAAGCACACACACGCACACACACACACACACCTGCACGTACGGCAGCGCCATCACCGCGCTCTCTGCCCCCCCTTTTCACACACACGCACACACGCACGCACACACACGCACACACGCATACACACACACACACACGCGCGCACGCACGCACACTGGCACACACACACACACACACCTGTGCGTACAGCAGCGCCGTCACAGCACCCATGGAGCGGCCCCACAGCCCGAGCGTCGAAATCTTTCCGGTGGAGCGCAGGTGGTTAACGGCGACCTTTATGTATGGGAAGGTGTGGAAAAGTGTGAGGAGGTGGAAGGGTGTGAAAGGGGGGGGTGCACGGGGGTGGGCTGCAGGCTAGCCGAGTGTTGAAACCTTGCCGGTGGAGCGCAGGTGGTTAACGGCGACCTTGTGGGGGTGTGGGAAGGTGTGGAAAAGTGTGGAAAGGTGGAAGAGTGTGAAAGGAGGGGGTGCACGGGGGTGGGCTGCAGGCTGGCCGAGCGTCGAAACCTTGCCAGTGGAGCGCAGGTGGTTAACGGCGACCTTGTGAGGGTGTGGGAAGGTGTGGAAAGGTGCGGAAAGGTGGAAGGGTGTAAAAGGGCGGTGCACGGGGGTGGGCTGCAGGCTGGCCGAGCGTCGAAACCTTGCCAGTGGAGCGCAGGTGGTTAATGGCGACCTTGTGAGGGTTTGGAAAGGTGTGAGGTGTGGACGGGTGTTGTTGTGGGTGGGTGTGGGGTTTGGAGGGGTGTGTGAGGAGTGGGTGGAAGGGTGTGGGTGTGGAAGGGTGTGGATGTCGTATTCAAGTCGTACAGCTGTGTCGGCTACGGAATCCTTGTTGAATTCGTACAGGCGGGTCGCATAGGCGGGCCGAACAGGGGCTATGTGTCGTCTCGGCAGAATCCTAAACCCTAAACCCTTTAGGGTTTAAAAACCCTTAACCCTAAAACCCTAAACCCACCTCCACGTCTTCCACCTCGTTCGCGCCGAGTGTCACGTAGTCACCGTCTGACAGCCCGCTGCCCTGCGCGTTTGGAGTCAGCGCACACGCGTGAATTCAGCACACCGCAACCAGTGGTCAGTCTCGGGTGAACTGGCGCGTAACGCAGGGTTTAGGGTTCAAGGTTCCGGGGGCACACACAATGTCGTGTTGGCCCATGTGCATGCATGGTTCCGGGGGCATGTTGGCCCATGCATCGTTACGGGGGCACACAATGTCGTGTTGGCCCATGTGCATGTTGGCCCATGCATGGTTCCGGGGGCACGCAACGCCGTGTTGGCCCATGTGCATGTTGGCCCATGCATGGTTCCGGGGGCACACAATGCCCATGTGCATGTTGGCCCATGTGCAGCCACTCGGTCGACCAGGGTAAGCTGCTCGTTGCGGGATGCCTCGGCTGCACGCGCGGCCTGCAAAACGCGCCCCACGGGTTCACCCCAGGAAGGGACATGACGGCGTCGATTTCTTGCTTCGAGGCCGACTCGAGGTGGGCGAGACTACTAAAAACAATAGTGCTTGAGTACTCGAGGAGAGCGAGACGACTCAGACTACAGTACTCCAGGTGAGCGAGACTACTCAGAATAGAGTAAGGGACACGATGTGTGTCGTGCATGTGGCGTGCGACCCTAGCTCTTCGCCCGTGCGGGGAGCGCGCATGGCACCCTGTGCTGAATGTCAGTGTGCACCAGTCTGTGTGTATGTGCACGGGAGGGGGGCAAAGAGAGAGATAAGGAGAAAGAGAAAGAAGGGGGGGAGACAAAAAAAAAGAGAAAGAAGGAGAGGCAGTATGTGTGTATGTGCACGGGAGGGGGTCGGAGAGAGAGAGAAGGCAAACGAGAGATAGAAAGAGGAAGAGAAACACAGAGAGAGTGAAAGAGAGAGAGGCAGAGAGAGAGAGGGACAGAGAGAGACAGAGAGAGTGAATGCACGCTTTCGGGCCCGACCCACCGCAAAGTCCAGCGCAAAGACCGACAAGGGGCAGGAGGATGTGCACCGCGTCCTCAGAGTCGCGCCGCGGGAGAGAGAGAGAGACAGAGAGAGTGAATGCATGCCCTCGGGGCCCACCCACCGCAAAGTCCAGCGCAAAGACCGACACACCGAGGGGCAGGAGGATGTGCACCGCCTCGTCAGACTTGCGCCGCGAGAGAAAGAGAGAGACATAGAGCCAGAGAGAGTGAATGCAAAGCCCGTGGGGCCGACCCACCGCAAAGTCCAGCGCAAAGACAGACACGCCGAGGGGCAGGAGGATGTGCACCGCGTCCTCAGGGTCGCGCCGCGGGAGAAAGAGAGACAGAGAGACAGAGAGAGTGAACACATGCCCTCGGGGCCCACCCACCGCGAAGTCCAGCGCAAAGACCGACATACCAAGGGGCAGGAGGATGTGCACCGCCTCGTCAGACTTGCGCCGCGAGAGAAACAGAGAGACAGAGAGCCAGAGAGAGTGAATGCAAAGCCCGTGGGGCCCACCCACCGCAAAGTCCAGCGCAAAGACAGACACGCCGAGGGGCAGGAGGATGTGCACCGCCTCTTCAGGGTCGCGCCACGAGAGAAAGAGAGAGACAGAGAGACAGAGAGAGTGAATGCACGCCCTCGGGCCCCACCCACCGCAAAGTCCAATGTAAAGACCGACACGCCGAGGGGCAGGAGGACGTGCACCGCCTCGTCAGAGTCGCGCCGCGAGAGAATGAGGGAGAGCGAGAGACAGAGTGAGAAAGAAGGAGAGGCAGTCTGTGTGCACGTGCACAGGAGAAGAGCAGAGAGAGAAGGAGAAGAAGAAGGAGAAAGAGAAAGAGGGAGAAGGACAAAGAGAGAGAAAGAAGGAGAGGCAGAGAGAGGGAGGGACAAAGAGAGGGAGAGTGAATGCACGCTCTCGGCGCCCACCCACCGCAAAGTCCAGCGCAAAGGCCGACACGCCGAGGGGCAGGACCACCGCCTCCTCAAGAGTCGCGCCGCGAGAAAAAGATAGAGACAGAGAGAGAGTGAATGCACGCACTCGGGGCCCACCCACCGCAAAGTCCAGCGTGAAGACAGACACGCCGAGGGGCAGGAGGATGTGGACCGCCTCCTCAGCGTCGCGCCGCGACCCGCTGTTGCAGTGGCAGTAGATAACGCATGGCAGGCGCCCGTCCTTGCCCTTGGCGCCCTCGGGCACAAAGTGGCTCGCCACCAGGCTCTGACCCTTCTTGTTGGTCTGCACGGGATGCATGGGGGCAGGGGGTCGTGGGACATAGGTCGTGAAGCTGGCGAAATTGGCGCGCGCGCGTATGTGTGTGGGGGGGGGGGGACATTCAGGGGCATTGCCCTTGCCCCACCGCCACGCCCACCTAGGGGGTCTCCCCCTTGCACCAGCACCTGCGGGCAACCTAGCCCCGCACGCCCCTGCAAGGGCGTGCGCTGGCAGGACCGACGCACAGCGCACCCTGGCACTTGTCCCCCACGGTGCGCATGTGAACCCCGACTATGTGTGTGTGTGTGTGTGTGTGTGTGTGTGTGTGTCGACGTGACACATAGCATCGTTCCAGTGCACGCACCAGTGTCAAGTCGTCGCGCCTGCCCTTGAAGCGCCCTATCCTGAACTTGCCGCTGGTGCCCCCAATCAGCTGCTCCACAGTGTAGTGGTCCCTGCGACGCATGGTAGGTAAGAGAGGGGGGTGCATGGGTGCATGGGCACATGGGTCTCCCCTCTCTCTCTAGCCCCACCCCCCATGCGATTAAGGCCACGACCTCCAACGAGCGCCGGTATCACTCTATCACAGTCATGGCGCAAGGGCTGTGATTGACAGCGCTGTAGCCGTGCGCGGTGGGGGTTACCTGGGCGGTCTACATATGCAGTCTATCAGCTGTCCCCAAAGGTCTGTGATACCCATCTCAGCTGTAGAGCAGGTGTACTCCGCTACTCCGTACTCCTCCTAAACTGAGCGCGCGTGAACATTCTCCAACCCACATGTGGGCCCACACCAACCCTATAATAACCTCGCACAAACCAGTCGTTTGAGTGAATCAGCTCCCTCAAGATGAAGTCTGCATCCTGTCCCTGCTATGCGAAGCATCGGGCGTCGCTGCGAGCGGTGACTGGCCGCGGATTGGGCGCGAGAACGCCATTCGTTGCGTCTCCTCAGCACCCCCCAGTCGCCACGCGCGCAACAGGGGGAGGCTTTGGCGACGATGGCGGTCCCACTGAGGTCAAGGTGAGGGGTGGGAACGCCTGGCGGAAACGCGTGACGTGGAGAGCGCATGCATGCATGCCATGCCATGCAGCATGGCCACCCACCAGCACGCCACTGCACACTGCAGACCAGCGCCCGTGGCAAGATCAGCTCTCGGCCAGGCCCGGCCTCACAGAAGCAGATGGCCAAGCAGGCCAAGGAGGCGAGGAAAGAGGCGGCTGCCGGCAGCATGGCCGCATCCAGCACACCGGCGCCCATGCAGGGCCCCTCCAGCAGCAGCCCCTCCAGCAGCCCGTCGTCTCCCCCGCCGCAGCAGCAGCAGCAGCAGCGCCAGGTGCAGCCGGAGAAGCCACTCGCGAGCACGCCACAGGCCGTCGTCGACCGCATGTTCAGGCGCATGATCACGTGCGCAGCGCTGCCGGTGCTGCTCGGCCTGGCAATGCTGCCCGTGTTCTACTACCTGAAGGTGTGTATGTGTTTTTCTGTGTGTGTGTGTGTGTGTGTGTGTGTGTGTGTGTGTGTGTGTGTGTGTGTGTGTGCATGTGCCGGTGCTCGTGCTCCTCTGCTGCGCGGTGTCCCCCGTGGTGTACTTCCTTCCCACCGCACTCATTCCCCTTCCCCATTCACTGCCAATGCCCCGCAGTCTCTGTCCCACACACCTCCCGTCGCATCGCATTCATCCCCCTTCCCCATCCACTGCCGATGCCCCGCAGCCCCTCGAAGAGGATTTCCCCATGTGGGTCAGAACCTCACTGCCCCTGTTCTGACACCCCGGCTCACGCGCCTGCCTGACAAATCTCAAACTTCCGACCCTTTACCCTTAACCGTGCCTGTGTGCCGCTGCCCTACTGCCCGCAGTCCCTGGACGAGGACTTCCCCATGTGGGTCGTGTGCGTGTCGCAGGCTCTGTCACGTTTGGCGGGAGCCATGCACCCGCACAAACAGCACACTCACAACACCACGTTGGCTCCATGACACCCCTACTCCCTGCCCCGCAAAGTTCCCTTCCCGCCCCACAAACTCCCTGCCCCACAAACTCCCCGCCCGCAGTCCCTGGACGAGGACTTCCCCATGTGGGTCATGTAAGTGCCGCATCGCCTCACCGCCCCAACTCTGACACCCCGGCTCACGCGCCTGTCTGCCAAACCTTAAACCCCCAACCCTCAGTCCTAACCTGACCGCCCCAGTTACAGTTACATCGGCTTTCCAGCAAAGACTACCTCTAGTCCTAGTACCACCGCCTAGACCCAAGTCCAGTTCTGGCCCTAACAATTACTTGTGAGGGGCGGTAGCCACCAGCCGGCTGCCTGCCAACGTGTAGTCCCAGAGCAAAAAGGAGAGCTATTGTGCGACGCCTCCAAAATAGGTCCTAACTGCTTCTAGGGGATAGGGGGTCAAGTGGCGCTTGCCAATCTACTTGACCGCCGTGGTGGAGGGGCCGGCGCCTGAGGGGCAGCCGGACCGTACACCACGGCTCTCCACCCGACCCTATCCTGAGCACGCTCAAACGCCGTGTCCGAAAAAGTCTTCCAATCAGAACGAGTGCCACTAGTTTCGCCTAGCTGCTGAATCAGTAGCTTAAGAAAATAGTGTCGGGAGGAGGCTGGAGGCCGGCCTTGCTGCCGAGCCACATCCATTGTGCAGTCAAAAGTGTACGAGGAAGACGAGAAGCCGGCATGCGCATCACATGGCCTAGCCACTGCATTGATCGCTTTGCCACAAGGCTCTCAATTGGCTCAGTGTCGCACGCCTGCCGAATATAAGTTAATCTGTGCCGGTCGACCAGGCGCACACCCAGAATGCGACGAAGGCAGTTAGAGTGGGCAACCTCCAATCGAGTCAGTTGTGTTTTAGTAGGGGCCCATGTTTCGCAGCCGTACAGAAAGTGGGGCAGCACGAAAGTGTTGTAAACCCGCATCTTAGACTGCACTTGCATCTTCTTGCTGGCCCAAATCTTATCAAAAGACGCAAACACGCCCAGCGCGCGACCGACACGCACACCGATCTCCTTTTCCACACCACCACTCTGGGTTATCCAACTCCCTAGATACTTAAATGCAGAGACGGTCTTCACTTCACCACCAGTCAGCGCAAACGTGGGCAGATCCGCGTCAAAATCTGCTGGCAAAATCATCACTTCTGTCTTGGCGGCGTTGATTTGCATGCCAAAGCTAGAGGACACTTTGTCAAGGATTTTCAGCATAAGCGCCAACTGAGCTGGGTCATGCGAGAACAAACATAAATCGTCGGCATACATCAGCATTACTATGCGCTCAACCGACGACGACAACACAGAGCCGCCGGCTCGGGTCACGACTGACACGCCAGCCCCCTCTGGCATCATGTCTAGCGCCTTTTTCACTATGTGGTCAATAAAAACATTGAACAACACAGGAGCAATGACGCACCCCTGTCGCACACCAGACGACACGGGGAATTCGTGCCCGATTTTCCCAGCCAGCCGCACGGCAGCTGCGGTGTTGGTGTGAAGATCCTCCAACAGATCAATAATGTGCGGATGAACACTATATATATATATATATATATATATATAGACCGCCCCAACCCTAACCTAACCGCCCCACTGCCCCGCAGTCGCTCGACGAGGACTTCCCCATGTGGGTCGTGTACGTGTCGCAGGCGGTAACGTTTGGCGGCGGCCTGCTCGGAATCACGTTTGGGATCATGTCGACAAGCTGGGACCCCAGCCGCGAGGGCTCGGTGGGTGCTGGTTTATGTGTTTGTGTGTGAGAGGGCTTGTTGCTGAACAACATTTTTATATTGTGCTTGTGGTGGTGGGGGGGGGGGGGGGGAGGGAGGGCTGACCAGAATCACGTTGTGATCATGTCGACGAGCTGGGACCCCAGGCGCAAGGGCTCGGTGGGTTTTGCTGCTGTTGTTGCTGAAGATGTTGTTGTTGATGCTGTTGTTGATGCTGCTGTTGGGCTGCTGTTGGTGTGCTGTGTTTGTGTGTTTCAGGGGGGGGGGGGCTCGACAGAGCTGGCCGGCTGTTGGTACCACATTTGGGATCATGTTGACGAGCTGGGACCCCAGCCGCGAGGGCTCGGTGGGTGCTGTTTGTGTGTGTTGGTGGGCGGGTGAGGGTCAGCTCTCAGCATAAGCGGGGGGAGGGGGGGGGAGGGGAGGCTGTTGGTGTCATGTGTGGTTTCGACTGCTGCTGGGACCCCAGCCGCGAGGGCTCGGTGGGTGATGTTGTTAGTGTGTGCGTGTATTAGGGCGTGGAGGGGAGGGGAGAGGAGCTTGACAGAGCTGTTCGTGCCACGTTTGGGATCATGTCGACGAGCTGGGACCCCAGCCGTGAGGGCTCAGTGGGTGCTGTTTTATGTGTTTGCGTGTGTTAGGGCTTGTTGCTGACCGTCATTGTTATTTTGTGCTTGCTTGTGGTGGTGGTTGTGTGTGTGGGTGGGGGGGGGGCTGACCAGAATCACGTTTGGGATCATGTCGACGAGCTGGGACCCCAGCCGCGAGGGCTCGGTGCGTGCTGTTGTTAGTTGTGTGTGTATGTGTGTTTGAGGGAGTGGAGGGGAGGGGAGAGGAGCTTGACAGAGCTGTTCGTGCCGCGTTTCGGATCATGTCGACGAGGCGAGACCCCAGCCGCAAGGGCTCGGTGGGTGCACGGGGAGTGGAGATGAACGGAGGGGGGAGGAAGGGAGGGGGGAGGGGGGACAGCTGCCCCCAGCAGGGGGCCTGGCTCCAGCCAACACCGTTGCGCGTGCACACCCGCAAGGTGTACGGGGGGTGCGCGGTGAAGTGTGGGTCGAGAGGAAGGGAGGGGGGAGAGAGCAGTCCTACAAATCCACTGTGGCGGTGACAATCAGTTCCAGAGTTCCAGTGGGACTATCAGACAGGAGGCACAAGGCCCACCAAAAGGGAGGGGGGAAGGGGGGGGGGGGGCAGCTGCCCTCTGCAGGGGGCCTGGCTCCAGCCGACACCCTTGCTGTGAATGGCCTGACTCGGCCTGTCACAGCGCAATTGAGCACCGAAACCAAAGCTTGGCCACTGGGCCTTCAAATCAGAGGAGAGCAGGTGTGAGCTCCCGCTCGATTACCCTCTCACCAGAGAAGGGGGTGAAAGGTCGGGTCTCGAGGTGTCGGGGCACTGGCTGGTCCTGGCATATCGCACCCCTCGTGCCAACTCCGTAGTGGACATGCGCAGGGGTACTGGGTACACGCAAGGAGAGCTGTTACACTTGCGCGTGTGCACACGCATCCCTGAAACCGACCGCGCGCTCACGCGCCACACCCCGCCACCCACGCACCCCCCAACGTGCGCGCAGACACACACCTCTGATGACCCCGTTCACACACGCCCCCGCCCCCCTTGCGCTGCCCGCAGCTCCTCAAAATCGACCGCACGCTCACACGCCACACCCCGCCACCCACGCACCCCAACGCGCGCGCAGACACACACCTCTGATGACCCCGCTCACACACGCCCCCCCCCCCCCCCCCCTTGCGCTGCCCGCAGCTCCTCGGGTTTGATGAGTTCCGCGTGAACCTGCCGATCCTGATGAACAAGGGCAAGTGAGGTTTTTATAGTTTTTACGTGAACACGCTTGGGATGACCTTGGGGCGTGAGTTGGGTCTAGACGGCACGTCTAGGGGGGGCTCTACCCCCTTCCTATCCTGCATGGCCACGCAGCACGCCAGCCTACCAGCAAGGTCGAGTGAGCGCGGGAGCTGAGACTGCGACGGTTCGAGCAATGCCACTGCCACTGTAGCTGGCTGTAACAAAGAATTGTAGCGTGGTCAGGCAGGTCAATCAGTGGAGGGCGAGCGGGCAACCTATGTCTTTGCACACCACCAGCGCCGACGATCGTCATCACCAGTGGACGCCTCTGACAGCGCGTCAAACTTGCACCAATAATCAACGGCACTCGACTATGGCCCGTGCTGATGTAATCGTGTCGCTTACAGTCTCTTCTCAGCCCCAAGCCTGCGCAAGAGGAGACACGACCCTGTCAGCTCTCAGGCAGCCGCGCCAGTCACGCCCCCCGTCCCCCGCTGCGTGCGTCCCCTGACCCATCACCCTCTCCGCTGCAGCAACAGCCAAGCGCCGACTCCCATTCCACCAACCAACTCCAGTGGCACTGAGTCAACCGGCACCCAAAACCAGCAAACCAACGCCATCAACGAAGCTATAGCAAGACCGGATCTAGGGATGTCGGACGACTTTTCGAATTCCGGTGCAGGCAATCCCGAGTCACTTCGTTCCTCGGGCACGTACAGCTACATGAGTCAGTCCTTATCGCTTAGCAACTTGCGGCCAGGCTGCTTCACGAACGCATGTCGCACAGTCCCCTCAATGCGCTCGCAAACCATGGTACCAACCATTGCGTAAGCACTGCACACGCACAGCCTGTGTACAGCTGGCACACATGCATTGCCCCATCACAGCCCCCTCATCGCAGGGGTCATAGAGTGGTACAAGAGCCTGGCCCCTGGGGGTCCGGGCGGGCCCCCTGACCCACGCACTGCGCCAGCAATGCCTCTCTCGAATCTGGTAGGGGCACTCGTTGTACGTTACGACCCACTCCCCTCGTCTTGGCCACCGGCCGCCACAGTAGCCGCCGCCTGCCGTGGTGAGTCCTCTCCCTCAAGGTGTCACTACGGCATCGTTTTACTTGCTTCTGGGGGCCGAGTGCCCTGTCTAGGTCCAGCCCCGACCCACCAGCCCCCCACCACCAGTAGCCAGCCACCCGTCTGTAGCGCTCGGGCGCTGTACGCCGAGCAAGGTCGAACACGATGCCTGCAGGTGTTGTCGAGTTCAGGTGCGGTCGATAAACCAGCAGTGGG
>VFSX01000111.1:397500-432500 GCA_016618255.1 Chlamydomonas sp. UWO 241 | reverse complement strand
CCCAACCCCCCTGCCTTCGGCGGGGGTAAAACAAACCAAGAGACGCAGTCTCTAGGTCACGCAGTCTCTAGGTGATACCTGGAAGCTTCTTTTGGAGATATTGTAGTCATGGCTTTTAAAGCCATGACTGTAAACCTAGGTGGGTGTGCTTGTGGGCATCTGTGCATGTGTGACGGGGCAGGGGGGGAGGGGGGAGGTCTCAGGTCTCACCTGCTTCCACCCGCATCCAAACGGCAGCCACGCGGCGCGCAGCGCAGCCCAGCGCTGCGGGGTGCACGACGCCTCGCAAGCGCGCACGCGTGCGCCGCCCCCGCTCGACGGCCCCGCGTCGCTGCCCGACGGCCCCGCTGATCCACCCGCGGCCTGCTGATCCGCCGCCTGCTGCTGCTGCTGCTGCTGCTGCGCGGGAGCTGCGCCGGGGGCGGGGTCGGGGCCGGGGTCGCGCGCCCACGCGGTGGTACCGCACCGCGCGAGCGCCGCGTCAGCCGCCGCCAGCGCGCCCGGCACCTTGCTGCCTGCGCCGTCGGCAGCGGCGGCACCTCCACCACCTCCACAGCCGCTGCTATCCACGCCCCCAGCCGGGTCGCCCGCGCCGCCGTGGGCGTCGCTGCACGTCCCGCCACGCAGGATCTCCTCAGCGCGCACGAGCGTGAGCACGACGACCTGTGCCAGGGATTGAGGTTGCACAGGTTGTACGTGTACGCGCCCGGAAGGCCCCGCGGGCATGAGTTAAGGCCTAGACTACATGCCTAGGGGGCGCTACTCAGAGAGCCCGCGAGGCCGCTCACGCGTGAGCACGACGACCTGTGCCAGGGGTGTAAAGTGAAGTGCCTGCACGCATGAAGGCACACCCACTCGTTCTCTCTCTCTCAATCTCTGTTTCTGGCTCTTTCTCCCACACACACCTGGGCCCAACCTGGGCCAGGGGTGCAAAGTGTAGTTTAGGAAGGAGTGAGGGAGTGAGGGGTACGTGAGGGAGTGAAGGTTCAGGGGTGAGGAAGGAGTGAGGGAGTGAGGGGTACGTGAGGGAGTGAGGGTTCAGGGGTGAGGAAGGAGTGGGGGAGTGAGGGGTACGTGAGGGAGTGAGGGTTCAGGGGTGAGGAAGGAGTGAGGGAGTGAGGGGTACGTGAGGGAGTGAGGGTTCAGGGGTGAGGAAGGAGTGCAGGAGTGAGGGGTATGTGGAGGAGTGAGGGGAACATGAGGGGAGTGAAGGTTGAGGGAGTGAGGGGTACCTTCAGGGAGTGAGGGGAACGTGCGGCACGCGGGCGACAAGGACAGGCACGTCCGTACGCAATCCTGTGCAATCATGCGCAGGCACACCCAGTATCT
Source organism: Chlamydomonas sp. UWO 241 (assembly GCA_016618255.1). Lineage (NCBI taxonomy): Eukaryota > Viridiplantae > Chlorophyta > Chlorophyceae > Chlamydomonadales > Chlamydomonadaceae > Chlamydomonas > Chlamydomonas priscui. The sequence continues at coordinate 431,171 of VFSX01000111.1, read as the reverse complement.
CGCTCTCCCTGTCCCTGTCTCTGTCCTTCTGTCCCTCTGTCCCTCCTGTCCCCCTGTCCCTCCTCTGTCCCTCCTGTCCGTCCTGTCCGTCCTGTCCGTCCTGTCCGTCCTGTCCGTCCTGTCCGTCCTGTCCGTCCTGTCCCTCCTGTCCCTCCTGTCCCTCTGTCCCTCCATCCCCCCGTCCCTCACCTTGGCGGCGAGAACAAAGATCTCGTTCGTGGAGGCAGCGTGTGCGTAGAACGCGGCCAGGCGGTCACGGTCGGAAACGAGCACGCCGCCCGCATCCCCGCTGGCACCGGCAACAGCACTGGCGGCGCCAGCAGCGGCGCTGGAGCCGCCGCCGTCCACCGCGCTGCCTGCGGGCTCGCCAACGGCACCAGCCGCCGACCCGGCAGCACCAGGCGCGGGCGCTGGCGCGGGCGCGGGCGACCCCGCAGCGAGAGGGCACCCAGGGCACAGCAGCACGTGCTGCATGCGCCACGCGGCGGCCTCGCACGCGCCGGAGCAGTACTGCGCACTGCAGCCCGCGCGGCATGGCAGCGCGCGCGGCAGCGGCACGCGGCCCGAGTGCGGCAGGCCGCCGCCGGTCGACGTGTCACCACTGTTTTCTCCTCCTCCTTCGCCGCCGCCGCCGCCGCTGTGCACGCGAGCGCCCGCCTCAGCGAGCGCGCGCAGCTGCGCAGCGTCCAGCCCCGCGGCAGCGACCGCCGCTGCGCGCGCCTCAATCGCCTCGACCTCCTCGGGGTCCAGCTCGGCAGCCGCGGCCCCAGCGCCGTCGCTGCCGCCGCCGCCACCGTGGTGGTCGTGGTCGCCGCAGTCGCTGTCGTTGCCGCCGTGTTCGGCGCCGCCTCCCGCCGCGCGCTTGTCGCCCGCGTGCTGCTGCGCCGGGGCCTCCGCGTTGTCGCCGCCGCCGCCGCTGCCGCCGCCCGCCACGCCCGCCACGCCCCGCTGCTCCTGCGCCTGCGCCTGCGGGGCGCGCGCCGGGGTTTTCGGGTTGGGGAACACCGACTGACTGGCAGCCTCACTAAACACGGTGGGCCACATAATGAAGTAGTAGCCCACTGCAACCCCAGAGCCGGCTACCAGCCGCGCACGTACGCCCTTTGCCTTTGTGAGTGCGTCCGTTATTAGCAGTTTTTTTGTTTTGGGCGTTTGGAGCCGGATTTGGGGGCCATGGAGCCGGATTTTCAGTCAAATGGCTGCACGAAATAAATTACAACTCTGGTTACTAGCCCCCGCGACCACAGCCCTTCGACGCTCCCCACAAATACGAATCAGTGCGCACACACAGGCGTGGCGGCCCGCCAACCCCCCACGACAGCCCCCCACAATGCTGCCGCCAACACCAACACCCCACAGCCGTCCACCACCCCACCTGTCGCGCACGCACGTCCCCCGCCTTCGTCAGTGCATACGTCAGCTTCCGCGCAACCAGCGCCTCGACGCTCCCCACGAACATGAAGCAGTGTGCGCACACAGGCGCGGCGGCCCGCCAACCACCCTACACGACAGCCCCCCGACAATGCCACCACCACCACCAACACCCCACCTGCCGCGCATGCACGCCCTCCGCCTTCGTGAGTGCGTCCGTCAGCTTCCGCGCGACCAGCGCCGCGACACTCCCCACGAACGTGAAGCAGTGTGCGCACACAGACGCGGTGGCCGCGCTCGACGCATGCTGCATCGCGACGAGGGGTCGCTCCCTGATGGGGGGGAGGGGGGGGCATGTGTGCGTGTGTGTGTGTGTGGGGAGGCGGGGGTATATTTGTGTTTGCATGTGTGTCTGCGTGCAGCGGCGGCGGCGGCAGCGGCGGCAGCGGCAGCGGCAGCGGCAGCGGCAGCGGCAGCGGCAGCGGCAGCGGCAGCGGCAGCGGCGGCGGCGGAAAAATCAAATGCGGCGTGGGACACTGTCGCATCTGGACGCTGGACGCTGGACCCAGCGCACGGGCTGTGATCCCTGTACTCGACCAGAGCAAAGTACAGGGGTTATTGGCGAGCTGCCGTCCTCTCACCTGAAGAGCAGGTCGCCGCGCTGAAAAGTACGCAGCGCAAAGATGCCCTGCGTGACTCGGGGCGGGCGCAGTGGCAGCAGGAGGGTCATGACACGCGCGAGAGCGTGACAGGGTGGCCAACGGCCAGCTACGCTGCTCTCTCGACAAGCGTCAGCAATCCCCCACAGCTGGCTTGAACACGCCCCGCACACTAGCACACCGACCTTGCCGCGGTTGGGGCCCGCGTTAAGGCGCACTTCCACCGGCGGGCCATCGTTGCCGCTGCCGCTGCCGCTGCTGCCGCCCCCGCTGCCACCGACAATCACTGCCTGCTGGCGGCACACCTGCAATAAGGGGGGAGGAAGAGGCTGGTTGTGGTGTGTTGCCTGACGCGTGGGTGGCAGCGTGTGTGGCGCTGCTGCGAGTGCTGTGCGGCTGGCCCATGCGTGCAGCATGGTGCTGCATGGCATGACCCCGCACCTCGTCCAGGTACGCCTGCGCCAGCACCGGCCGCGGAGGCGCCAGCAGCGCCGCCACCTGAGCCTGGTAGTCAGCCATGCTGCAGCTGCAGTCAATCGACCTCTGCGTTGATCTCAGTGGCGGCGGCGTGCTACGGTTGCAATCGGTCTGTGTGTAGGAGGCACAAAACGCCAACACCAACGCGATGCGATGCAACTGCCAAGTGGGCTCTCTTCACGAAGAGACTGCAACAACAAATCCTTCGTAAACAACACAGTGTGGAGAGCAGCTGCTTCGGCAACTTGTGTCGACCACCTGTCGCAGTATAGCGCAATACGTGCCACAGTAAAGAAGTCTTCAGTAGTAGTACCTGGTCGTGCTCCAATGGCGCCCAAGAAGGGAGGGAGGGATAACAGGCCGCCCATTTTCGTTTTGATCGAGAAGGGAAATGACTCAGCCGTCGAGGAGCTGCTCAAGGACGAGCCCGGGAACCGCGACCTCAAGAACTCGGTATGCAAGGAGGGATGGCGGTAGGGTGGGACGCGATGCCGCCGCCACCACTCTGGCCACAACACGCGCGCGCGTTTGTGCAGGACGGGTGGACGCCGCTCATCGCGGCTGCCTACTGCGGGAAGTTTGACGTGTGCAAGCTGCTGCTGAAGGTCGGCGCGGACGTGAAGGCGAGCTGCAGGGTGAGCAAACACGCCATGCAGCGCCATGCAGCGCCATGCAAACCGCTCCAACAGGCGTCCACCTTCCTGCTACGCACGTGCATGCAATGCACTGGTGAAAAAAACGTGTGTGCATGCCAGCTTCTGCGCACGAGTACGTGCTGTCCAGTGCCAGCACACTAGCGTGTGCACACCGGCCACAACACAGCACATTCACACACACACACACACACACACACACACACGCACACACACACTCACGCACACACACGCACACAAACGCACGCATGTGCAACATCCTAGGACGGAGACACCGCGCTGCACTACGCCTGCGCACAAGGCCACATTGACATCGTCGAGCTGCTGGCAAAGTCTGGAGCAAAGCTGGAAGTGAAGGTGCGCCGGGCGTGGCGTGGGAGTGGCGGTCTGGGCAGGGCACGGTTTGGGCGCGATGGAGGTGGTGGTGGAGGTGGTGGTGGGTTTGGGCTGTGCGTGCGTGTGTGTGTATGTGTGCGTGCGTGTGTGTGTGTGTGTGTGTGTGTGTGACTGGACTGGACCAGGCGGCAAACCTAGGCTGCTCGGGGTTGGCAGGCCGGAGGACGCAGAGTTGGCGGCCCTGAGGCGCTTGGTAGTAGGCAGTTCCTCTAAGGCGCAGTGCTGAGAGGTGGTGGAGGCATGGGGGCAACAGTGGCGGTGGCTGGGGCTGGCTGTGTGGCAGTGGCAGCAACAGTGGCCGACACGCAGTGATTTCCTTTTCGGCTGTCCACAGCCATTTGGCTGTATTCCGGCTGTACTTTGACCTTGCACACAGCTCAACCCATCCAGTGGATTGTTAGTCGGACAAGCCCGCCAGACAGAGCAGGTCAACAGCTGTCAAATTACCTATGTATGAGGACAAACGGTCAACGGGAGGTCAACAGTCAACGCAGTCAAAGCAAAATCCGGCTGTGGAATAATTAATTTAAAAGCCCGAAAAGAAAATCACTGTTTACATGCGAGCGCCCCTGCGCCCCCCTGTGTGACAGCCACCCTTGCGCACGTCCAGTCAGGAGTCAGCATGAGGGGTGCAATGTGTCAGGACCAGCCAGTGGGCCAGGCATCTCGAGATCCGACCTTGTAAAACCCCTCCCTGGAGAGAGGGTGGAGCGGGAACTCACACCGGCCCTCCTCCGATCCTAGGCCCCGTGGGTGACATGTGGTTTCGGTGCACCCCCTGCCCTGCGCAGGACAAGGACGGCGAGACGCCGTACAACGTGGCCGGGAAGAACCTGAAGGTGGGGGAGCAGCGTGTGTGTGTGTGTGTGTGTGTGTGTGAGCAGAAGATGGAGGCCGAGTGGGACGGGCTGCACTTCAAGGTAGGTGGTGGTGGTGGTGATGTGCGCGTGGTGGGTAGTGATGTGCACACACACGCTGCTGAGGGATAGCGACTGACCAGACAGACAAACAGCGCAGCAGTCTGGAGTCAGTAGACAGCGGTCTGAGAGTTACAGTGGATCAGTCAGATCAGTAGACACCGGTCTGAGAGTTGCAGTGGATCAGTCACAGATCCATGGTGCGTCAAAGGTGTGCCCGATAGGCTGTGTACCACAGCTCAACACACGCGCGTGCGGATCTGACTCTCCCACTCTGCATTCGCAGACCGTAACTTCGAATGCCATCACCACCGCAGTGCCCAGCAGACCCTTTTTACAGTTTTTACATGTACGCGCCCGAAGGACCCCGGGGCGTGAGTTGAGGCTTAGACCGCACGTCTAGGGGAGCTCTACTAGTAGAGCCCGCAAGGCCACGCAGCGCGCCAGCCTACCAACCCAGCAGACCGTAGCGTCCACCGCCATGTCCACTGCAGTGCCCAGCAGACCGTAACGTCCACCGCCATGTCCACCGCAGTGCCCAGCAGACCGTAACGTCCACCGCCATGTCCACCGCAGCGCCCAGCAGACCGTAACGTCCACCGCCATGTCCATCGCAGTGCCCAGCAGACCGTAACGTCCACCGCCATGACCACCGCAGTGCCCAGCAGACCGTAACGTCCACCGCCATGACCACCGCAGTGCCCAGCAGACCGTAACGTCCACCGCCATGTCCACCGCAGTGCCCAGCAGACCGTAACGTCCACCGCCATGTCCACCGCAGTGCCCAGCAGACCGTAACGTCCACCGCCATGTCCACCGCAGTGCCCAGCAGACCGTAACGTCCACCGCCATGACCACCGCAGTGCCCAGCAGACCGTAACGTCCACCGCCATGACCACCGCAGGTGCGCAAGCTCATCCAGCAGCTCATCGACGCAAAGTTACAAGAAGAGGACGGCGAGGGCGGCGAGGACGACGAGGGCGAGGGAGATGACGGGGAATGGGAGGAGGTCGTGGAGGAGGACGCAAAGGCGCTGGCGGCAGGGGCGTCGGCAGGGAAGTCGGCTGGGAAGTCAAAGTAGGCTGTTTCGTTAACGACGTGGTGGTAAGGCTGTCGAGTGTGGCGTGAGCGTCTGTTGGGAGTTTGTGGTCGATGGAGGTGTGTACAATGAATGGAGCTGTGGCAAGTAAGGCAGCATGGAGATGATCGCTGTCGTCAATGAGTCGAGATTGCCTGTTGGTCCGCCTTCCTCCCTTGGGGCTTGTGGGGCCGGGGTGCTGATCCCCTGTGCCAGCAGGCGTGTGTGAGGTTGCTCCTGTGAAGTGTGGGGTGTCAGCAGGAGTGTGTGGGGGTGCTCCTGTTGGTTCTTTTCCCTCCAGAGGGCTTGCGCAGCCGGGGTGCTCCTGACTTGATCTCCTGTGTCGGCAGGCGAGTGCGAGGGGGTGCTCCTGACTTGGCAGACGTGCTGGCGCACGCGTCGGTGGGCTGTGGTGGATGCGCAGCACAGCACGGGCCCGCTACTCCTATCTACTTGTATCCTGCTGCAGCACGGCAAAAACAACGACAGCATGGATACAGGGGCGCAGGTGCGCGACCTCAACGCCCGAGTGCTCAAGTACTGCGTCGACAACGTGCTCAGCCAGGTCGACAGTTATATGACCTACCGCAAGGACGCCTCGCAGCTCTACATGCCCCTCAAACCACCCGCCGCGTCTAGCGTCAAGGGGACCGGAGAGAGGTCGCTCCAGTTCGGCGGGTCCCGATTCCTGTAGATGACTCACGTTGCGCCCCCCTGCCCATGCCCCTGCCCCTGCATTCCCCTCCGCCGATCTAGGACCTGCTGCTCGCGCTCCAGCGCCATGCCCACAACCGCCTCGTTGATCGCGTGCGACGAGCGCCGCACCTCCAGCTCACCCGCCAGCTTCGCCTTCTCCTCGAACGTCTCGCGGATGATGCGCGACACGAGCGCGTGCGACTCTGCCGGGAAGGGGTCAGCGCCAGCCCCGAGTTGCAGGAGGATGCGCACGCACTCGTCTCGGTTCTCGCCGACGACCGTCTCGGAGAGCACTTCATTGAGCTCGAGGAGCACCTTCCAGAGGGTTTCCGCCTGCTCCTGTCGCGGCTGGGGCTGAGGCACGTACTTGTAGGAGCGCAGCAGTGTGACCACGTGTTGGCACATCTCGTCGGTGTAGTATTGGCGTAGCGATCCGCTGACGTAGTCATCTTCTTCGTCCGACGACAGTGGCTCCAACGCATCGTCGGCTTCCCATCTGATCAAAAGAAGTCTGATCACGCTCTTCGCCGCGGGCACGAGCGTCTCATAGCCATCCGCGGGCGCTGGTGCGGATGGGTGCGTGCAAAGAAACTCGACGAGCTCACAGGTGTCGAGATCGAACGTGTCCTTGGAGAAAGCATTGCAGATCGCCGTGCCACTCACGGCGTTGACCACGGAGAGCATAGCCACGGGGTCGGCGACTGGGTGGTTGAGCAGGACCTCCGCAACGGCAACGGTGTTGGCGTACAGGAGCATCGTCATCTCGTGGGGCGGATGCTGCATCAGTATCTTGGCCACATCGACACGCGGGTCGTCCAGAACCAGGTTGATCACGTCAACGTTGGACTGGCAGACCGCGTCCCTGAGCAGGTACCACACCGTGTCCCAGCTGCAGCACTCGATGATCTTGGGCACAACGTTGCATCGAAGCAGGAGCTTCATATTGCTCCAGGTTTCCCACAATAAATCCTGCGGAATCACCATGTCATCCGGGTCGTCCGCGATGTCCAGCAGGTCGCGCGCGGCGTCCTCGTCGCCGCGTTCCACGGCATTGAGGAACATGCTTCGCAAGATGCTTTTTTGCGCGTAGCAGCATCAAGCGGAGCCGCCGCTGATGGGTGTGGGTGTGCAAAGAGGACATTATGCGACGCGCACGACGCGCACGACGCGCACGACACGCACGACACGCACGACGCGGACGACGCGGACCACACGTCCTCACCTTGAATCACCCCCTGCATGTAGAATGGCGAATGCGAATGACGAATGCGAATGAAAAATCCAAATGACGAATGGCGAATGGCGAAAGGAATAAGGATGGTATGGATGGTATGGATGGTATGGATATGCCTGTGGGACAAAAAAATGGTCCATTCACATTTTGAAGGGCATGAAGTTGACTTCGTCTCCAGACACCCCCTTGACGCCCACGACTTCGATGGTGTTCTTCCGTTTTTTGTCGTCCACCAGCTTCGACTCGACCTCCTTGCGCACCTCGACCTGCTGCACCGCCGACTGGGTGACCGGAATAATGGCCGTGATCTCGGCCTTGGCCTTGGAGCGGATGTAGCTGTCAAACTTTTGCGTGTCGACGACCGTCTTCATGCCCAGCAGCCCGCGGTCGATAAAGTACTCGAGTAGCACAAATGTAAACACGATTGTGATCACAAAGATGATGATGATGAGAGTTTTACAATCCACTTCTGGCGGTCACACGTACGGTTCCAAAGCTCCAGTGGGACTTAGAGAAACAATGCTTAAGGCCCACAAAAGGTCAAGCTACAAGTAGCCCACGGTAACGCCATCCACACTTGGTGGCGGGCGCCAAGCAAGCAGCACCACTGTGCAGGCTGCACCCCCAGCCCCTCAAATGGCCAGAGGGCGGACCCAAGGTATAAAACCATGAAGGGACCAAAAAGCCCTCCCCCAGACCACCGGAAGCGGGGCTAGTAGCACACCCGCCGCAGCACTCTACTCAGCGACCACACCGCACCCGCCACCGCACGCGTGTGGCGCCACCTCCCCTTCAAAAACACCCCCAGAGGGAATGCCATCTAGCAAGCAGGTGCAGGCACCCGCTCGCCGTCAACGACGAGGCGCGCGCGGTGGAACTGCGCCCGCTTCCCCGCAACCTTGCTGGTGCTGCGCCTCCTCGCGGTCACTGAGGACGTCGAAGACTGCAGCGAGTCCACGCAGCGGCGCAGCTCGTGGTGCCAGCGCACGACAGTGTCGGCCACGGCGTCAGACGCCACGGTGAAGAGCACACGCAGCACACCGCCCCCGCGTGGCTCCACGCCGATGCCCCCGACGGCAGGCTTGGCGTTGAGGAGCGACGCGGACACGACGCCACCATCAGCCGGCTCCCGCCGGCCGGTGCCGCCATAGAGGAAGCGCACGACATCCGTAGCCAGGCGGACGCGCAGGCTGGTGCCGTCCTCGGCAGCTGCAGCGATCCGCTCCGCCGCCGACAAAGACGGCGATCTGCCACCCGATCTCCGACAGCATGGCCAGCACGCGCAGCTGGGTGGAGAGGCGCAGCTTCCCGCCGAGCCACTTGAGGAGGGCAGGCCGATGAGCACGAGCATGTTTTGGATGACCTCCTTGGTCGCCACGCCGATGCTGTAGCCGGACGCGTTGACGAGGATCGAGCTGGGGAACGCGAACTGCTGGAAGTCAGTGTAGAAGCTGCTGAGCGTCGCTTGGCCTTGCGATAAGCCAAACATGTCGGTCGCGTCGCGTAGTGGTTGTCGCTTGATCTCTTGCCCTATAATAATAATAATGACAACGACACTGGCGACGACACTGGAGACGACACTGGCGACGACACTGGCGGAAGCACTGGCGCACGCCCGCACACACACACACACCGCCTCCAGCAGGTGGGGCGTCACCAACACGCTCGCCGCGACGGCGCGCATGCGACGTCGGCACACGCGCGGAGACGAGGTCGCATTCGTGGTCCCGGCGACGCCGTCGGTGTTCCCGCCCGCCGCAATGACGGAAGACACCACGGTCGTCCGAGGCAGGGCGTACGGAGATGGGACGTACGTCGCGAGCGCGTCGAGCGTCGCAAGCGTCAGCGGCAGCGCAAGCGTGTCCGGCGGCGTCGCTAGCGCGTACAAGGGCTTCAACAAGAACGCCACGTTCGCGCAGTGCTGGGAGTCGGCGCCGGGGGGGTACGCCGGGAAGTCCGGTCCCCAGAAGAACGGCGCGTACTCCGACACCGTGACGACCACGGTGGACGGCGCACCCGTCCCGGGCAAGTGGCTGCAGCTCCAGCTCCCCGGGCCGATCGTGCTCACGTCGTACAGCATCTCCCCGCGGCAGGACGGCTCGTACCCGCTGCACCAGCGCAACCCCGGGACGCGGGTGCTGGCAGGCAGTGCCGACGGCGCGACCTGGACGCGGCTCAGCGCGGTCACCGGCCACCAGTGGACCGACTACGACACCCTCACGCTCGACCTGGCGTCGATGGCTGCGGCTCCGCCTCCATTGATCTGCTTCCGCCTCATCGTCGTGAATGTCGGCAACTGGGGCACCGGCGACCACCCGGGGGCGTCGATCAACGAACTGTACCTCACTGGGAAGTAGACCCTATCACGGGCCCACTACTAGCACTACCACGGGCCCACTACTATCACGGTCTTATACATCATTACTGGTGTCACACAGACTGTAAGATCCATCATCATCATCATCATCATCATCACGGGCCCACTGCTATCACGGGCCCAACAGAGGTGCTGGCGCACGCGTCGGTGGGCTGTGGTGGATGCGCAGCACGGCCCGGGCGCGGGCTGTTGAACTTCTGCCGCCAAGTCCCAGGTCGGCCCAGATGCGCGCGAACGTACCTCGCCCGCCTTTTGGTCTTCCGCTGTATGCAGGCAGTCGACACGGCCCCCTAGTGCCCCCCCCCCCCCAGACCGTAGTTGACGGTCTGACCCTGTCATCCAATTCAATCCAATGCACGGGCTGCTGAAGGTGGCGGGTAGCCTATGGGGTGAGCTGGCAGCAGCAGAGGCCGGTGAGCGAGGCGCAGCCACACGTTGGTTGGGATGTCGCGAGTGCAAGAGTTGTAGCTGCTCTCTTTACTGCACACCAAGCACAATTGAATTTACACACTGTGGGGCGCTCTGAGTTGTCCCCGAATAATCCTTGCATCTAACTCGGGCCTGTCGTGGCCTGCCGCGTGGTTGCGCGACGCACACCGGTGCCTGACTCGAGACAGCTCTCTCAGATACAAGTAATTTTATTATGTGTACACGCGCCACCTGCAACGTGAGTGTATTTGTGGCAACAAGGCCAAGTGCCTTGTCGTCGGGCCCACCACCTTAGCCCCTAAGGCCAAGGTGCCGGGGGACGCACGAGTGTGTGCATGTGTGTGGGGATTTATACTCTCGCATTTCGCTGTCGGGTGGCGAGCGCTACCACTCGGCGCTATGATTCTTTTTGTACGTTGGGGTTGTTTCCCATCCAAGTGCTTTGTACGTGCAAGCGGCTACAAAACAACGGGGACGTGTGGTCACATTCAGGAAGAGGGAAGGGGGGGGGCGCACAGGAGGGGATATCGTTAACGTATCCCAGCTCTACACAAAGCAATTGAATGGCCACGAGGCGGGGGTGGGTGGGGGGTTGCGAGGGCGGGGGAGGGGGGGAGTCGGAGATATCCCAATCAATTGAAACGAAAAATGGCTGCTCTCGCTCTCGCGCGCTGCAGCTGGACACTCGATCGGTGCACCTTGCCACCTTGTGCGTGCCCCGCTGGAACGAGGGGCACGACACGAGCACCAGGGCGCAAAGACGTCATCAGCCGGCAGAGCAGGTCGGTTGGCATTTTGAGTGTCGCCCGTGCCTTCTCACACACCTCCACAACGTGTCTGAACAGGCACGGGCAACACTCAAAATGCCAACACGCTGGGGCCAAGCGGTACGGACAGGTCGGGGCGCAGCGACGCCACCAGCCAGAACAGCCGGCAGAGCAGGCCTGTTGGCATTTTGAGTGTCGCCCGGGCCTGCACAAGATTCCCGAACAGACACGGGCACCACTCAAAGCGCCAACTCGGTCCTCGCTGCCAGTCATCAGCGAAGCCGCCCGAGTCAATCAGAGCGCGAGCATGTCGTCGTCCGCCATGTCCAGCGCGGCCGTCAGCAGGTCCTCGCTGTCGCTGCGCCGCATCAGCATGCCGCCGCCCATGCCGCCGCCCATGCCCCCGCCGCCCATGCCCTGCTGCTGCTGCAGCAGCTGCCCCCCGCCGCCACACCCACCCAGGTCCATCGCATCGCCGTCGCCGTCGGCAAACAGCGACAGCAGCAGGTCGATGTTGACAGGCCCCGTCTCGTCGCCGTGGCGCGTGGGCACGGGCGCCGCACCGCCGCCGAAGGGGCCGTGCGGCGCCCACTGCTGCTGCTGCCACTGCTGCTGCTGCCGCTGCTGCTGCTGCGTGGCGGGCCCACCCGCGCGGTGCGTGCCGGCGGAAACAAACTGCGTGCCGTTGGACCCGAGGGAGCGGCTGCCGTGCTGCTGCTGCTGGTACTGCCCGTGGTCGCCCCCGCCCCCGCCCTCCTGCAGCTGCACCATGAGCGGCGTGGCCGCACGGTACTCGTGCAGCTGCTGCTGGTACTGAGCCTGCTGCTGGTACTGTGCCTGCTGCTGCTGCGCCTGCTGCAGCTGCTGCAGCTGCTGCTGCCCCGCGGACGTCTGGCGCCCCAAGGTGTGGGGGGGGACCGCGCCACCCGAGCCGCCCGGGGGGAGCCCATCAGAGGAGCAGAGCGGCGAGCGCGCGTACGGCGGCGACCCGCGCCCGCCGACCTTGATGTGCACGCCCGCACCGAGCAGGCCGGCGACGGCGGCGACGGCCGGGTGCGCGAGCACGCGGCCGGACGAGCTGCGCGTCGCGGGGACGTGACGTGCCTCGCCGCCGCCGCCGCCGCCGTTGTGCCGGTTGTGCTGGTCGAGGAACGCCGCTGCGGCCGCGACCGCAGCGGTGGCAACGCCCCCGGCGTCGTCCGCGGCGCCGGTCGAGTCGCCGGACGACGCCGACCCGGTGGCGCGGTCCCTCTGGCTGCTTGCACCGCCAAACGGCACGGCGGCCGGGCGCGCGCCCGCGCCGTTCCCGCGCCGTGGCGTGCCCGCGGGCGATGCGAGCGAGAGCCCCGCGACGCCCATGACCTGCTCCTGCCACGCGGATGACCCGCCCTGGCCGCCGCCCACGGGCGAGCCGGTGTCTGCATGGCCGCCGTCCAGCAGCACGGCCACGATGCTCGCCGCACCGCCGGGTGGCGCGGGCGCGCGCGGCGAGCCCTGCCCACTGCCACTGCCGTGCGTGCCGGCCAGCCCGCACGAGTCGATCGAGCCCTGGCCGGACAGCGTGCGCCGCATGGGCTGGCCGCCGGCTGCCCATGCGTCGTTGGGCTGCGAGAGCAGGCCCGCAGCGCCAGCTCCCCCCCCAAGGCGCGTGGACGCGCCCCCTCCTCCGGCGGCCGCCGAGCCCGGTCGCGTCGACACATGCAGGCCCCCCCCCCCTCCCGCCCCGGTCCCCATGCCGCCAGCGCCACCGGGCCGGCTCGATTGGTGCGGCCCGCCTCCGACCGTGCCGGTGACGTCAGAGATGCTCGCGCCTACGCGCTCAACGCCACTGAGCCCGAGTGCGCCGATGGGCCCAGCCGAGAAGCCGCCGAGCAGGTGCGTGCCGGCGTGCACGAGGTGGTGCGACGCGGCGGGGGTGCTGCCGTCGTCATTGCTGTTGGCGACGTTGCGGGTCGCGTTGTCGAGGGAGGAGCTTGGCTGGTGCGCGGTGAAGGGCGACGTGCGGTCGTGCGCGCCCACGCTGCCGGCCGACCCCTGCTGCCGCTGCCCGTGCCCGGACGAGAGCTGCTGCCCGGCTGACAGCGCCTGCTCGTGGCTCGTGTTGCAGCAGTCACTGCTCGTGGCCCCCCTACCAGCCCCGGCCACGCCCCCGAGGCACGGCCCGATGTTGCGCTTGGCCGTGGCAAAGCGCGACGGCGTGTGGGAGCCGGTGCCGAGCGGCTGCACACTCGACCCAATGTACGCAGGGACCTGTTATCGTGTGCACGCCAGGAGCAGGGGGGGGGTGAGTGGGCCGTCGTTGTCTCGAGCCGGTGTACGTGGGGACCTGTTACCGCGTGCATGCCAGGAGCAGCAGGGGGGATGTGAGTGGGCCGTCGTTTTCGAAAGCACAACGGGAGCGCCTAAAAACCTAAAACACAAGGTTGAAACCCCAGCCGTGTCCACACTCGACATTCACACGAGGACGGTCCCTCCAACTGCCACGCTTCCGCTGCCGCCCCAAGACCCCCCCCTCCCCACACAGCCAGGGATGCATCAGCAGTGAGTGTGTGCGTGTGTGCGTGGAATGAGAGGGGGGGGGGGGCGTGGGAGTGGGGTGGAGTGGGGCGCCGTGTGAGGAGGCGTGTGAGCGTGTGTCGATGGAGGGGTCTAGGACAAGCCATGCAGCTGCTGCGCTCCCCCGTCCCCTCCCTCTCCGTCCCGGCCCCCCCCACTCTCCGTCCCGCCTCCCGCCCTTCCCCAGCCCTCCCACGTCCCGGCCCTCTCCCTCCGCCCCGCCCCTCCCTCTCAAACACACGCATGCGCACGCACAGCGCACGCACAGCGCACTCACAGCGCAACGCACAGCGCAACGCACAGCGTAACACACAGCGCAACGCACAGTGCACGCACAGCACACGCACAGCGCACGCACGCACAGCACACGCACATCGCAATGCACATTGCACGCACATCGCAACGCACACCGCACGCACAGCACAACGCAAAGCACACACACAGCACAACGCACAGCGCAACGCACCTGGTTTGACGACGCGTTGCGCGCCGCCGCGTTGGCCGCCATCGCGACCGCGATGGCCTGCTCGCGCGGCGCGCCCCCCCCGCTGGAGAGCGAGCGCGGCGAGCGTGTGCCGCCGCCGCCCTGCTGCTGCTGCTGCGCGGCGTTGTGCCCCGGGGACACACCCTGCGGCGCGAACCCGCCCTGCTGCTGCTGCTGTTGGGTGACCTGTGCGAGTAGCTCCTCGAGCCCCGCCGCGTCGATGCTCGTGCCGAGGCTGCCACCGGCGCCGAGGAGCCCCCCGCCGAGGAGCCCGCCGTGGTGCGCGCTCGCGCCGTGCCCCTCGTCCGCGAAGGAGTACTCGTTGGCGCTCGCGTGCTCGGGATTTTTGCGCTTCGCGAAGCTCGGCGAGCGCGGGAGCGCGTCGCCGCAGCCCACGCCCGGCGACCACAGCTCGCACCCCGGGGCGCCGACCGAGAGCGCCATGGGCGAGTCAAACGGCGTCGCGTGCTGCTGCTGCACCTGGTGCTGGTGCTGCGCGCTGCCGCCCGCGGGGGTGAGCGAGCCCGAGCGCGGGCTCGCAGACGCGCTCCCGGACGCGGCCGCGATGTTAGCCGCGACCATCGACGCCGCGAGCGCGAAAGAGCTGCTGCCGTCGCGCCCCCCGGCCGAGAGGTCGAGCGTGCGCGCACCCAGCATGCCCGCCGGGGACGCGCGCGGGGACGGGAGCCCGCCGTTGCCGCCGCTCCCGCCGCTGCTGAACCCCCCGAGCGCCTTTGCGGGGGAGCAAGATGGGGAGAGCGGCGACAGCGCGACGCGGAGGAGCGCGCCGTGGCGTGGGCTGCCGAGCAGGCCGCCCGAGTCGTTGCCCACAGCAAACGGGCTCGGCGCCCCGCTGTTGAAGCCCTGGGCGCCGCTGGGGCTCGGCACCATGTTGGTCGCTGCGCCCCCCGCGGGGCCCGCGGGCCACCCGCACCCCGCGTTGTGCCGCGCGGCCCACAGCGTGTGCGCCGCGCCGCCGGCTCCGCACCCGCCGCCGCCCTCGGACGCGCAGTTGAGCGGGCGGCCGTTGGCCGACCCTGCGCCAGCGCCGCCGCCGCGCAGCAGCCGCTTGGCCGGCCGCGCGGCGCACTCGTCACCGCCCCCGTCGGGCTCCGGTGCCGCGAGCCCGCCGCCGCCCGCCATCGCCATTGCGAGCATGTCGGGCGTCGCCGGCGGCGCGCCGCTCGCGCGCATCCCGCCCCACGCGCCGCCCGCGCCAAGCCCCGCGATGAGGCCGGTCATGCCGAGCCCGCCGAGCCCGCCGACACCGAGTGCGCCCACGCCAATGTTCATGGAGCTGCCCGTGAGCGAGCACGACGCCGAGCCGTAGCCGCTCACCGCCGAGAGGCTGCCGGCCGCGGCGGCGCCAAGCCCCACGCTGCCCGCGCCGAGCACGAGCCGGTGCAGCGAGCTCGCGAGGGCGGGGGCGGCAGCCGCGGACGGGCGCGATATGTTTGATGCCACGCGGTTGAGCGTTCCGCGCGCGGGCGACCCGGGCGCGGCCGTTTTGGCGCCGCCACCGCCTGCGTGCGCGCGCGCATGCGTGTGCGTGCATGCGTGTGTGAGCGTGGGAGGGGGAGGAGGGGTGGGGGGAGTGCGGGGTCGGCAGGGGGGGGGATACGGGGTCGACAAGGGGGGGGGGTCTATGGCTCGGGCTCAGATTCTGACGGCGAGGGAAAAGTGTGTCCTGGATAGACCCCCCCCCATCGAGATGCGTGCCTCTCGACCCCCCACCCACCCTCACTGGCACCCTCCCAACTGTCCACCAATCGCACCTGCGCCCGGCGCGTCGAGCCCGGTGTGCGCGCGCGCGCCAGGGGTGCTCGCTACATGCGGCCCCTCCCAAACACCCCCCATTGAGGCACTCAAAACACGCACCAAGCACACGCCCGACCGCCCACCAACAAGCGCACCTGGTGCGTCGAGCCCGGTGTGCGCGCGCACCCACGGGTGCTGGATGAGCCGCGCAATCGGCGCGCGCGTCGACGCCACCTTGTCGAGCGCCTGCGAGATGAAGCCCTGCACGCCAAAAAAAAAAAAAAAGCGACGCAATCAGTGAATCAGTACAGAGAGACGCAGTGCAACGCGCCCCCCCCCCCTTGAGAAAACGATTGGTTCGCCGAGGGCGGGCAACGAAGAACTCTGGTCGTAAAGCCTTGCCCAGAAGAAGCTTTGCTTCTCCCTACCCCAGAGGTTTGCTCTGGGGGGTCGGAGACTAAGTCGTGTGGTTTGCAAAAGAAGCTGCTCTGGGGGATTGAAGACCGAGTCTTTTGGTTCTCGCAAAAGAAGCTGCTCAGCAGCTTCTTTAGGAGCGTGGTTCTTACAAAGGCTCGCAGCAACCTCCCGTGTCGCACCTGCGCTCCCGCGGACATCCACTCGGGCATCGACGGGCTCATGCTGATGATCGCGCGCATCGTAGACTCCCTGTCCGACATGCCAAACGGCGGGCGCCCGACCGAGAGCTCGTACGCGAGCACGCCCATCGCCCACGCGTCGACCTGCTCTCCGTAGGCGAGCTCGGCGCGCTCCTTGTTGTCGTTCGGGAGGTTCTTGTCCGGGCAGCGGAGCACCTCGGGCGCCTGGGTGCGTGTGTGTGTGTGTGTGTGTTTAGGGTTTAGGGTTAAAGGGTTAAGGACGCCCCCACCCCCCTCGGACCCCAGCCACAAGGCCACCACCACCACCGCAATCTATCCAACTACACCCGAGGGAGAGCAGAGTGGGCGGGGCTCGTTGTTTTTTTGTTTTCGGCGCTCGGAGCCGGATTTTGATTAACGGAGGCGCGTTCTCGTCGCCGAGCCCTGGACCCAGCAATGCGGCGCTGCTGGTGACGAGGATCTCCGTGCCGCTGACGAGCGGGGTAAAATACGACTGGCCCGGCTCCTGCTAGACTGCCCCTCGGTCGAACACTTCAGGAGCGGCTTGCCCGGCGCTGCCATGGCTTGGCGAGTAGCCGCGGCGCTGCCGCGGCCCGTGCTGGGAGACGGCCCTTATCCTCCCCCCATGCAGGACGCCATGCGGCACCGATCTCGACGAGTTGATCGACGAGCGGAGGAGCTGGCGCCCGTCAATGCATGCTGGACATTGGTCAAGATGGCTGCCCGTGGAGGCGGGCTACCATCACGGCTTCAGCGGTGGCGACCGCCGAGGCAACACAGAGTAAATCCGCTTCACCAATCGCAGCGTTCGTCACCGCGCTCATCCTCGGGGTCGCTCGTCTGCCGGTGACTGGCGTTGGAAGGTCTTCAGGCAGCCTCCATGACAACTCTGTCGTCCATGCACCCCTGGAGGGTGGGACCTGGCCATGCATGAGGCATGGGGCGCCGGCTGAGCCCCATGCAAACGAGAGCTGGACAGCCATGCACTGCCAGGCGGGGACCGTTCCAGTCAGCGCCAGTCGGCTCTGCCGGCTTGACTGGCCACAAGGCCACTACTGTGACCCTGAGGAAGGTCCTCTCCTATATGCTCCTTGCCAGACATGTCTCTCAGAGACCGCCGTTTGGGGTAGTCTAGCCGGCGGGAGCGGTAGTCTATCGGCCGGGAGCCGGCAGTACTCTAGTACTCAAGTGTGCTGGAGTATCGGCGGGTATCTCTAGTAGAAGAGTAGCCTGCTTAGCTGGAAAACCCCGTGTTACTGTAACTGGAGCCGGATTTGGGAGCCATGGAGCCGGACTTCCAGTCACATGGCTCCAGAAAATCAATTGGAAATCCCGAAAACGAAATCATCGGTAGGAGGCGTTCGCACGCACCATGTAGTCGAGCGTGCCGAGGCGCGTGACCGCGCGCTCCTCCTTCATGTCGACCGCGAGCCCAAAGTCGGTGATCTTCATCACGAGGTCGCGCGTGAAGACTGTGTTCTCCGGCTGCGGGCGGCGCGGGGCAGGGGTCGTTTTTTTTTGGGGGGGGGGGGGGGGGGGGAGGACGTGTTACACGAAACCTAAACCCGACAGAGGGACAGAGGGACAAAAGGGTTAAGGTTAAGGGGTCGGTCGGTTCGGGCAGCCCGGGGCATGGTAATGGCTTGGTCGAGAGTTACAGTTTTAGGGTAACGGATTTCAGGTTTAAGGTTTAAAGACCGTGTTCTCGGGCTGCGGGCGGTGCGGGGCAGGGTTGGGGTTCAGGGCGAGGGTTCAGTCGGTGCGGGCAGCGCGGGGCAGGGTGAGGGTTCGGTCGAGGGTTACAGTTTTAGGGTTGTGGGTTTAAGGTTAAATGTTTAAAGAACGTGTTCTCTGGCTGCGGGGCAGGGTTGGGGAGGTTGAGGTTGGACGAGAGTGAGCGTCGCAGCGAGGGAAAGTGCCGCTGTCCAGCGAGCGAGCGCGATGCCAATCCATGTGCGGGCCTGGCCAGCCAGCCAGCCAGCCAGCCTGTCAGCCAGACAGTGGTCCCTGGGAAATGTTTAAGTTATTAGTTTTTTGCCGGCTCCAGCAACTTTGACCGCTCATACCAGGCACAATACACAGCGGGTATTCATGCAACGCATGCCGTTGTGCTGTTCTCGGCACGAGCTTTCCAACGCACCGCTCCACGCCCTCTCCCACTAAATGCGGGGTGGTTCTCTCGGAAATGGGAAATCCAGCTCGGAGCGGTATACGGCTCGCAGGGGAATCACTGCAGCCAGAGCCAGCCCCCAATCCGCCCCACCTTGATATCTCGGTGGATGATGCCCTTGGAGTGGAGGTAGGTGAGGGCGCAAAGGTACGGGTAGAGGACCTGCAGGAGCGGTGCGTGAGGGGGGGGGGACTAAGACTCTGTGGCTGTCGTGACAGTCGTGATGAATGCTCAAGGCTAAGCTTCCGAAGTGCGAATCAACAAGATGAGATACCAAGAAAGGAGGCCAGGATATACCTCGGCCTTGAGTTCCACTCAAGTTCCACTTTAGTGTGAACAGGCTGTCATGCAGAAAATCTAGTTTTCTGCTCATCTCCGATCTGCTCATCTCCGTAACTACAATCTACGATTAAACAGACAACTCTTCATGAGGGAGGGGAGGGCGTCAGTGCAGGGAAGACGCCTCCCATGCAAACGGTGACATGGGCGTCTAGTGATCACTGGGGCCTGACGCGTGAGAAGGTAGTTGAGGGCGCGCATGAACTAGGACCTGCAGGATAGGTGCCGCTAGCGTGGGTGAGTGGGCAGAGCGCTCCCTTGCAAAGTGCTCCCAGTGGCTTTGGTGACGGCCAGGAGTCAACAGCGCCTGCCTCGGGGCTGCGCCTCGAGCCGACGCCCCCCTAGCGTTGTGCTTCGCCGAAACTGCTCGGCCCCCGATGGCCCTGGTGACAGGGCTTGCGCCTGACGCGGGCTGCGCCCCCTGAGCGCTGTGCTCCACCGAAACCGCTTCACGGGCCCGCCGCCTCTGTCATGCAACCTCTATAAGGTCCTACTGATATGGCCAGTGCCTGCTGCCGGGGGCTGTGTGCCCTTTGAACGCTGTGCTTCGCCACACCCGCTCGACATGCGCCGCCTCCGCCATGAGCCCTCTTTGGTCCTACTGATATGGCTATTGCCTGCTGCCACGGGCTGTGTGCCCTTTGAGCGCTGTGCTCCACCGAAACCGCTTCACGGGCCCGCCGCCTCTGTCATGCAACCTCTATACGGTCCTACCGATATGGCTAGTGCCTGCTGCTGCGGGCTGTGCCCTTTGAGCGCTGTGCTTCGCCGTACCCGCTCGACGTGCGCCGCCTCCGCCACGAGCCCTCTGTGGTCCTACTGGTATGGCTAGTGCCTGCTGCCGCGGGCTGTGTGCCCTTTGAGCGCTGTGCTTCGCCGCACCCGCTCAACAGGCGCATCGCCTCTGTCATGCGCCCCCGATGGTCCTAGTGGCATGGCTAGCGCCTGCTGCCGCAGCCTGCGCCCCCTGAGCGCTGTGCTCCACCGAAGCCGCTTCACGAGCGCGCCGCCTCCGCCACGCACCCCCGCTGGTCCTCCTGCTATGACTAGCGCCTGCTGCCGCGGTCTGTGTGCCCTTTGAGCACTGTGCTTCGTCGCACCTGCTTAACGAGCGCCGCCTCCGTCATGCGCCCTCCACGCCGCTTCACGACGTCAAACAGGTCGCCGCCCTCGGCGTACTCCAGCAGCAGGTACACGCCCTGGGCGTCCTCGAACGCAGCGAAGAACTCGACGATGTGAGGGTGGGAGAGAGAGGAGTGGATCTGGATCTCTCGTTGGACCTGGATGGGGGAGAGGGGGGGGGCAGTGGTGGTGCGGTGGTGTTTGAGGATGGCCCCCCTCCATGCTCCATGGAGGAGGGAGGGGGAAAGAGGGGAGAGGGTGCGTGCGGGTGTTGTATATATATATTCAGCGCGTTGGTGTGCGTTGTGGGTGTGTGATGCGTGTGCAATGCGTGTGTTGCGCGAACGTTGCTGGCGAACATGCAACTCGCATGCTGGTATCACATGCAGCCTTGGCCTGGCCTTGGCTCCCCCCCCCCCCCACCTGGCGCTGGTTCAGCTTGGTGAGCTTCGCCTTGTTGTATATCTTGATGGCCACGCGCAGGGTGGACTTGCGGCAGAACGCGTACCACACGGACGACACTGCACCGCTGCCAATCTCCTTCACCAGCGCAAAGTCGCGAATGCTCCTGCGGCGCCATCGCAGACCCATCACAGTTCGGGGTCGATGCACAGCTATGCGCCGCGCTCTAATTGATTTAGTGCATCGCTGTAGAGCGGGGGCGACACAAACAAAATCCATGTGTCCCCGGCACGGCCCTTGTGAGATGCACGCCTCCGCCCTCCCCCACTAGCTCACCAGCTCTCACGCTGCCGCATAACCATGGGACAGTGATCGGAGATGGCCAGGAGGCGCCCGATGAGGTGGGGCCTGCGTGGGATGCAAAATAATAAGGTGGTGCGGGGCGCACACAGACGCCGGATGCGGCAGCAGGGGCCGCACAGCTCGACAGGAGGTCAGGCAGTGATGTTGTGGTGCTTGCTTCAAGGATGGGCAGGGGGAGGGGGGATGCTGGGGAGGCGCTGCTTGTGGGTGCATGGCATGCAGCCAGCCTGGCCCGGCATGGCATGGTGTGCTGGTGTCCACCATGTCTCGATGGCCCAACCCTGCTCGCCACTCACATCTCCTGCACCAGCGGCTGCGCCAATAGTGGCGGCTGGGCCATCAGCACGTCGCACATGGCTGTCGCTGCTACTACCACCACGACACAACCTAGCTCCTTTCGCGGTACTAATGAGCACGCGTCATGCAATCGAGTTGAGCGATGGGTCCAGTGTTTGTCGCTCTGGCTGGCTGACTGTGGGACTCGGCTCCTCCACGAGTTCGTGTTAACACAATTCACATTTTCATGTCCTATGTTTTTGCAACTCAACTCAAAGCACAACCCACTCAAGTGTGCTTGAGGGTGCTTGGAAACCACAGCCGCACTCGACAGTGTTGGTGTTGAAAACAAAAAAACGCAACACCGACCGCACAAACTCCGAATCGCACCCATCCAGCCGGCACGCCGACCTGCTCCATGTTTATTTTGCACCTAGTTCACATTGAGTCACAGGAGGGGTTGAGCAGGGGTGAGTGTGGGCTGCTTGGTGGAACAGCGACACCCAGTGTGTGGCGAGACCGTGGGACTTCCCCCTACGTGCGGCCCTCCCCCCTCCCCCCCCCTCTTTCTTGCTGGCAGGGCTCCAAAAGCATTGGAGCCGTGTGCATGCCCACCAGAAGTGGATTGGAAACAATTGGTTGGAAACAATTGATTGGAAACAATTGATTAAACAATCGATTGTCAACTCCGTAACCTCATCGGCAGCTTCCACTTCAGGTTCCCAGTCGCGTCCGCTCTCATCCACCCAGGCAGTTTCGCGGGCCCTGGAAGTGAATGCACGTTGGACGTTGCGCAATGCGGCTGCGATGCTCAAGGGAGACCTGCACGCGCGCAACCGGGGGGGGTGGTGTTTTAGGGTCGACCAGTGGCTCTGCTACGCGTACACGGATCTTGGAAGAAGGACGGGGCTCACCTCAGATTTCACGCTCATTCCCTCAATCTCGCCCGCCAGAGGCGTTTTAGGCCGAAAAGTGTGAAAGTGTGCATTTCCACACTTTTCTAGTTGACATCTGAAATCTCACCTGTCAGCCGTAATGGGCGAATCGGTCGGTCTCACCCAACAATGCACTTTTGGGGGGTGCGGTGCGCACATGGCCAACGGAACAGCGTCGCCATGTCTGTGCTGGCAGTGCCCCGCGGCTCCTCGTCGCACAAACCCCTGAACACGGCCTAGTGAAAATAACACGACGAGCACGCGAGCAGTTGCTTGGGTTTAGTTGTTTACACTCACTGTGTGTGCAGCACTACCTTGTGTCAAAGCGTGTGCTGTATGCGGGCGATCTATGCGTTCGGCCTGGCCAAGGCGGTCGCTCGCTACGCGTGGCCAAGGCGGTGCGGTGCTACTGTTGTTGCGTACAATGCGGCGGCGGTGCGCTGCGTCTGTCTACGTCTGCCGGCGCGTGCTCCGCTCCGTTTCAACGCAAACCGAATTCAGTATTCGTGGGCGACGCCTCGGTGGACCTCATTCTGGTGCTCGGGAACGGCAGGACACCGCCAATGGCAAAATGTCGTGGCGTCCGGACTGGTGGCATACGGTTGGCGGGGGTCGGGGTGTCGCCAGCACAGTACATGAGGTGCCGTTGCGAGAGGCCCCCAGTAGGTCGGGTGTGCGGGTAGACGTGTCGGTCGGTCGGCGTGCTCAAACTCAGATGTCCTCCATCTCGCCGGCCATGCCATACTTGTCGTCGCCGTTGTCGCTGTCGCCGTCGTAGTAGCCTCGCGACACGTCCTCAGTCTCCTGCGCATGGAACAGTGTTTCTGTTAGACAACCCGACTTCCACACCTTTTCCGCGAAAAAGCGCCTCCTGCGGGGGCGATTCGGCATGTCCCCTCATGTGTCGAGGCGGCAAACAGGACATTCTTGGTTTCCTTAATAACACCACTGCAACCCGCAACCCGACAAGGTGCACTGTCGGGTTGGGACCAGTGATTCCCCTGCGAGCCGTATACCGCTCCAAGCCGGATTTCCCATTTCCCAGAAAACCACCCCACACTCAGTGGGTGAGGGCGTCGAGCGATGAGTTGGAAAGCTCTCGCCGAGAGCAGCACAACGGCATGCATTGCACGAATACCCGCTGTGTATTGTGCCAGGTATGAGCGGTCAAAGTTGCTGGAGCCGGCAAAAAAAACTAATTACTAAAATCCTTCCCAGGGACCACTGGTTGGGACTGGCCGATTTCAGGCTGGAGCGTAGGGTTTTGAGATTGCGTGAACTTCGACCAGAAGAGTGTGGAGTCGACACTTTTTCACTCCCCCCCCCCCCCCCTGCAAAACGTCGCCTCCGTCGGGTTAAGATTGGGGAGTGAGCCGCGAGGCCCGGGCCGAGCCATCATTTCCCCAAGATCCTGAGCAGAACCACTGCCGCAGGACAGCCAGTGGTGTGTTCTGAAGGAAGGAAGCAGAGAGCCGTGTCTGCCCCCCGAACGTCACGAGATGGCGTGTCTGCCCCCCCCCCCCCCTCTGCCACATTGCGAGGAACACGCTGAATCAAGGATCAAGTTTTGGCGGAGCCACCCACCTCGTCCTCCACGGACGCTTTGCTCTTGGCGCGGCACACAGACAATTACACACACACACACACACACACAAACACGCATGCGCCATCAAAGGCGTCCGTCGGACTGTAAAATTGACCCCCCCACCCCCCCACCCACCCACGCACACACCTCATCCTCCACGGACGCTTTGCTCTTGGCGCGACACGAGAGGTACAGGATGCGCTTCATCTTCTTGTTGTAGAAGAAGTAGGAGAAGGACCACACGCACGCGATGTCGCCAAAGGGGTCAGACTCCATGTCGGCCTTGTAAGCGTAGACGTCGCACTCCTTGAGCGTGATGGCCTGGTTTGGGGTTGAGGGTTTAAGGCTTAAGGTGCGAGGTTGGGGTTGGGGTTTCAGGTGTTGAGGTGTTGAGAACGGTTTAGTTAGGGATCCATCCATCGTTGTATGTCAGCCTTACGCGTAGATGTCGCACTCCTTGAGCGTGATGGCCTGGTTTAGGGTTTAGGGTTGAAGGCTTTAGGGTTTTAGGGTGCGAGGTTGGGTTTCGGATGTTGAGGTGTTAAGAACGGTTTCGTTAGGGATCCAATCGTCCTTCGATGTCGGCCTTGTACGCGTGGACGTCGCACGCGGTGAGCGTGATGGCCTGTGCGTGTTTGGTAGTTTGATGTCTTGATAAGACGAGTTGATAATGGAATCCAGGCCACCCTTAGGCCATCCCCACCCAACCTGGGCCTGCCCCAGGGGGAAAAGCGGCCAAACGGGCGACACCAAACTTTGGGAATTTCTTGTGGCTTCCCTGAATGACCAAATCCACTTTTGACGGGTGCTTTTTAGCTGCCGCCAATCTCATGTAGACGCATGCTTCGTGGGGGGCCGTGGCTTGGAGAGACGGTGAAATGCGGAGCGAAACCGTTTGGGGTCAAACGTTACCGTGACGTGTAACGGGGTTGAGAGGATCCATCCCTCCTTGCATGTCGGCCATGTCGGCAGACATGTTCACCCCCTCCCTCCTGGTCCCCGTCTCCTCAGTGACATCCTTTTCAGTGCGTGGAGCCAGACTCTGGAGCCATGGGGCCGGATTTCCCGTTAAACGGCCCCAGATGATCAATTTAAATTACCGAGATAGGTTTCTACAGGAAAGCGCTGCCCCTCCTTCCCCCCCCCCCCCCCCCGCGACGTCGCGACCTCTTGTCAAAGAGCGCGCACCAGTGTAACCGTTAGCCAACCCGCAACCCGACAACGTACACTTCGGGTTGCCATGGCCGATTTGGGCTCGCCCATCAGGTAAGGACTTCGCGAATTTGGCCCGAAAAGTGTGAAAATTGACATTTTCATACCGATCGCGCTAAAAAACGCCTTCGGCGTGTTGAGATTGGGGAGTGAGCCGTGAGGCCCGGGTTGAGCCATCATTTACCCTAGATCCGTAGCGGAACCACTGGCGCGCACCTCGTCGACCGAGCTCCACAGGCACTCGAGGAAGGGATTCTCTCCGAGCCCAGGCGTCTTGGACCACAGCTGCGTTTGCGTTTGTGTGTATGCGCACGCGGTGGGTGGGTGCACGCGGGGGCAGTGTGTGGCGCACAGGGGGCGCGCGAGTCGTGTTGTGGTGCTCATAGCGCGGCCATAGCGTGGCCAGCCGGCAGGTGGCTGGCCATCGCGCTGCTCGCGCACGCACACACACACGCACGCCACGCAAACACGCGCCCGCGCGCCCGAAAGCAACCCCCAAGCTGCGCCTGCGCCTGTGCACCGGCCGCCGCACCTTGCTGACTTCCAGCAGGTGGCTGTCCACTGACTCCTCTGTCTTCGAGAGCCCCTCCTCTTTTGCAAAGTGGTGCGCGCGCAGCAGCGAGAAGTCGTAGTCGGGGTAGATGTGGTTGAGCGTGAGGATCAGGTAGATGAGCGTCTTGCGGCTGCGGGTGTGTGTGTGTGTGTGGGGGGGGTGGGGGGGAAGGAGAGCTGAAGGGGCGAGCTGCACGCGCGACGGCGTGGGTCACCCGCAGGTGGGTTGCATGGCCCATGCGCTCATGCGCAACCGCCCCATGCCAGCGCTTCGCTGCACCCAGCCACCTGGAGGACTCTGCGAGCGGGCCGACTGGCGACCGAGACATCTCCAGCGGCGATGAGCCGCTCTGCACCTCCGTGTCCAACGACTTGGAGAGCTTCTTGTCCAGGCCAGCAAGCTTGCCTGCGTCACGTGTGTCGAGGCTCCACAGTCAGCGCCCGCGCAAAGGCCCTTCGCCTGAGCCTTACGAAGTGCCAGATGAAGTGGCAAGCACGCGCATGCTGCGACGCGCACAAACTGCATTTCTTTGTGTTTGCATGCGGAACCCTCGCTCACAGGAGTAGGCCTCCAGGTTGCCGTACACCACGTATTCGCCCACGTCTACATGGTCGAGGAAGGTGTTGATGCTGCGGACAGGGGGGGGAGACCAGTGTTCGGGGCGCGTGTGAGGCGAGGCCTGGACTTTAGGGGGGGACAAGCGATATGCTGATGCCTCCTCCCTCCCCTCACTAACTAGTGAGCCTCCTCACCGTGCCAGTGGGGCTAGGTCTAGAAACTTCATGACTAGTGAGACTCAGGCGATGCTTAGGGGGGGGCTACGCTACGCTATCACGTAGTGGTCGGGCCACAGCTTGTCGCACGTCATGGGGCAGGACTAGTGCAGTAGTAGTGGCTTCGAATGAGTGGCAATTGCATTTGATGCCGAGAGGAAATCCACGTCCCACACCAAAACGCATCAGCTGAGAAAATCCACGTCGACACACTGTGCACGATGCAGCTTTCCGCGATGACCACTCGCTGCCAACGCGTTGGCAGCATGCCATCGGCCGCCCCTCGTGCAATGTCGATGCGGGCTCGTGGCGTGCGTGCTCGCTTGGTCAGGCCACAGGCCGCTGCTGATCACCCTGCTGCCAGCATCGGCTGCAAAGTTCTCGTGGCGGGCGTGGCGCTGGCGGTGCTGACGGCAGGTGAGCATGCCACCTGATGATGATGCTGTCCCATGCAGCAATTCATTCATGCCCATGCACGCACACGCATGGTGCTTTGCAGAGCCAGCAAGACTCTGGCGCGGACCCACACGCCAAGTGCGTGCGTGCGCCTGCCTCCCCCCCCCTCCCACCCGAACCGAGCCGTGGGGCCTGACCTGGGGCACTGACCTGGGGCACCTGTCTTGCCTGTTGCAGGCCCCGCACACGCGGAGAGAGTGGGCGAGTTTGCCGGCTCCGGATTCTTGTTCAAGGTGAGCGCTCCAGGGCACGCGCGCGCCCCACACACACACCCATGCAGCCACACGCGCACTCGCGCACCCACGCAGCCACGCACACACCCACACAAGCGTTGCCGTGCCCCGCAGGCACAACGTCCCACCTGCACTCACGCACACACGCACACCCTCCCACGCACACACACGCACACCCACCGATGTGCCCACCCACAGGACAACATCGAGGTGATCGCTCTCGACGACCCGGGCGGTGAGTGCGAGGGGTGAGCTGAGCCTGTGTTGGACACGCGGTTACAGCCTGGCAGCCCCCGACCCTCGCGACCCTCCACGCCCGCCCTAATCCCTGAAACCCTTTTAAACCTCAACCCTCAACAGTCTCCGGCGTAACAATCTACCTGTCGGACTTCAAGCGTTCGATCGTTGATAAGCTCAAGAAGGATTTCTTCACCGAGCCTTCGCAAACGTCACTCTCCTGTGCCATCACCGGGCCCGTGACATTCAACGCGTCCAAGATCTCCGGAGGAGGCGAAGGCCAAGAGGTGTTCACAGAGTCGAAGGGACTGAACTTTTTCCAGAACAAGACGCTCCGCGTCCGCAGGCTCTACGACTCCAAGCGCAACACGCTGCTATACGTTGCGTACTCGACGCGCCTCACCTCGGTGAGTGGTGCCGCACGCGCCACAGACGCTGTGCTGCCTGCCATGCTACTGCCACGACTCACCGCTGCCCCACCAAATGGCGCACGCACACGCAGGACGAGGGCAGCGTCAGCACCGGCAGGTACCGCACGTCCGTGTGCACGCTGGCACTGCCACCGGCTCCCCCGCCGGCTGTGGTTCCCCCATCGGCTCCCCCGCCGGCTTTGGTTCCCGCGGCGGCGGCATCGGAATAAGAGGGCGCCGACAAAAGCAGTCTCTGTTGAATCAAGCAGGAGGGCCCATTGTAACAGCGCGGGCGGCCGTGATGGGGTGGTGGGTAGCTACTAACTACCAGCGGTGTTGCCCTGATGGTGTGCACAAGTGCCAGGCGGCGCTGTGTTGCCACTGAGTTGCCACATGAGCCACGTACTCACACCGGTGCCACCTGTCGAGGGGCAGCACGCACGCGTGGATGTTGGTGTCGAGGGGCGGCGAGCACGCGTGGATGCTGTGTGGGCGTGTGAAGAGACACGTGCCCACCTTGGCAAATGCGCGGTGGAAGGTGGCCACCATCTCGGCAGGGCGACGTACGCGGCCGTACGCGTCTGAATGAGCGGGCCGGCAAGCACCTCGGCCGGCCAGTCACCGTGCTGCGCGTCGTCCGCGGCCACGGTGGACAGCGGCGCGTGCGACACGTGCTGCAAAGTGCCTGTTGCAGGGTCAACGGTGGTGGCGGCCGACCGCAGCGCCGTGCTGCCGTCGCTGCCGCCGTACACCATCGACAGGAGCGCGGATGTGCCCGGCGACAGCGCGCTGCCCTGGGGCGCGGCGGCAGCAGCAGCAGCAGCAGCAGCCGCGTGGGCGCCGCCGCCAGCACCCGCGGGCGGCGTGTGCTGGGGCGCGGAGGAGGTCGACGGCTGGGATGCCTGCTGGCTGCGCGACCGCGTCACGCGATGTGATGGCGGCGCCTCTTCCTCGGCCCAGGCCTCGTCGCCGCCCGCCCCCTTGCGCGGCGTCCTGCTGCCGTTGGACTAAGACTGGAACTATCTCTCTCATGTTGTGCTCTCTCTTGGTGTTGAAAGATCAGGGATGGATGAGGGGGGAGCAACAGAGCTGGCTGGAACGGCAGTCGAGCCATCTTCACTGCCGACTTCACGTGTTCTTCTTGGAGTGACGCCGTGGCCATGAACCACTGTGTGCACACCACATTAGTGCGCGTGCGTGATCATACAGCTACACACGTTCGCGTCTGTTCAGCTCTGATGCTTGCGCGTCCGTCTTTGCCTCTTCCCCCCTGCAAACACGCTTCACGCCCCTGCAACGCCAGAATCTGCAATATGCCTGATGGCGGTCGTGTTTGGGCTGGCGCACACCGCATGCGCTCAAGATGGCGATCTGCACGACCGGCACTCTGCGAAAACGTTTGGCCAGGCTACGTCATGTGCTGCGGCGGGTGTGCTACTAGCCCCGCTTCCGGTGGTCTGGGGGAGGGCTGTTTGGTCCCTTCATGGTTTTATACCTTGGGTCCGCCCTCTGGCCATTTGATGGGCTGGGTGTGCAGCCTGCACAGTGGTGCTGCTTGCTTGGCGCCCGCCACCAAGTGTGGATGGCGTTACCGTGGGCTACTTGATGATGATGATGAGTTTTTACAATCCACTCTCTGGCGGGCACGCGTTCCGTTCCAAAGCTCCAGCAGGACTTAGAGGAAGCAGTCCTGAAGACCTGCCAACAGAAAAAAAGGGGGGATGTCCCACGGAAGCGCCACCCACACGCGGTGGCGGGCACCAAGCAAGCAGCACCACAGTGCAGGCTCCACACTCAACCCCTCCAGGAAACGGATGGCGGGCCCAAGGTATAAAACCATGAAGGTTGGTTTTATACCTTGGGCCCGCCCTCTGGCCATTTGAGGGGCTGGGTGTGCAGCCTGCACAGTGGTGCTGCTTGCTTGGCGCCCGCCACCAAGTGTGGATGGCGTTACCGTGGGCTACTTGTAGCTTGACCTTTTGTGGGCCTTGAGCCTTGTTTCTCTAAGTCCCACTGGAGCTTTGGAACCGTACGTGTGACCGCCAGAAGTGGATTGTAAAACTCTCATCATCATGAAGGGACCAAAAAGCCCACCCTCAACCCACCGGAAGCGGGGCCGTTGTGCACACCCGCCGCAGCACTCTGCTGAGCTACCACATCACAACCCGCCAGCGGCTACTTGTAGCTTGACCTTTTGTGGGCCTTGAGCCTTGTTTCTCTAAGTCCCACTGGAGCTTTGGAACCGTACGTGTGACCGCCAGAAGTGGATTGTAAAACTCTCATCATCATGTGATGATGGGAGGGCGTACGCCCGTTCACGCACACATGCTACATTCGTGTAAACGCTGGGCAAACCTCTCTAAATAAAACAAACTCATGTGTGGTCCGATCCCGGTCTGAGCTGGACTCAGATGCATGTAGGCTCCCTATGCAAGACTGCGAGCCAAAGCCTGACCTCGCATCACCGCTTCATTTTCTCGCACTTGCGCCCACATCATGCTCTTCCAGTCACCATGTCTGACAGTGGGAAATGCGCAGCCGCGGCAGCGCAGCCTTGATTGCCGCAAGCCCAGGTGGATCGCCGTCCTTTTCGAGATTGAGTGACAGCACCTCCAAAAGGGCACATGCCTGGAGCGGCTCAACGCTCAGCACGGTGTTGCAGTCGATCAAGCAGAGATGTTTCAGCATTTCACACTTAGCCAACGGCTCGAGACTGCTGACAAGGATGCAGGAGGACATGTAAAGTTTCTTCAGAAAAATGCATGCGGCCAACGGCTCGAGGCCGCTCACACGTTTGCATGATGATCTATTTTGAGTTCCTTGAGCAGGGTGCACGAAGAGAGCGGCTCAAGGCTGCTTAAAAGTTTGCAGTGGGACATGTCCAGGGGCTCGATTAGCGGAGGCGCGTTCTCGTCGCCGAGCCCTGGACCCAGCAATGCGGCGCTGCTGGTGACGAGGATCTCCGTACCGCTGACGAGCGGGGTAAAATACGACTGGCCCGGCTCCTGCTAGACTGCCCCTCGGTGGAACACTTCAGGAGCGGCTTGCCCGGCGCTGCCATGGCTTGGCGAGTAGCCGCGGCGCTGCCGCGGCCCGTGCTGGGAGACGGCCCTTATCCTCCCCCCATGCAGGACGCCATGCGGCACCGATCTCGACGAGTTGATCGACGAGCGGAGGAGCTGGCGCCCGTCAATGCATGCTGGACATTGGTCAAGATGGCTGCCCGTGGAGGCGGGCTACCATCACGGCTTCAGCGGTGGCGACCGCCGAGGCAACCATAGAGTAAATCCGCTTCACCAATCGCAGCGTTCGTCACCGCGTTCATCCTCGGGGTCGCTCGTCTGCCGGTGACTGGCGTTGGAAGGTCTTCAGGCAGCCTCCATGACAACTCTGTCGTCCATGCACCCCTGGAGGGTGGGACCTGGCCATGCATGAGGCATGGGGCGCCGGCTGAGCCCCATGCAAACGAGAGCTGGACAGCCATGCACTGCCAGGCGGGGACCGTTCCAGTCAGCGCCAGTCGGCTCTGCCGGCTTGACTGGCCACAAGGCCACTACTGTGACCCTGAGGAAGGTCCTCTCCTATACGCTCCTTGCCAGACATGTCTCTCAAAGACCGCTGTTTGGGGTAGCCTAGCCGGCGGGAGCGGTGGTCTTTCGGCCGGGAGCCGGTGGCACTCTAGTACTTGAGTGTGCTGGAGTATCGGCGGGTGTCTCAGTAGAAGAGTAGCCTGCTTAGCTGGAAACCCCGTGTTACTGTTACTGTATGTCCAGGGTCCGCAGCTTTGAGCAAGAAGACAATGGCTCAAGGCTGCTCACAGCTGTGCGGTACATGTTCAGGTCTTCCAGTTGAGCGCACACGGATAACGGCACCAAGCAGCTCAAAAGTCTGCAGGACTACATGTTGAGTTTTGTGAGCAGGATACACGCAGAGAGCGGCGCCAAGCTGCTCACAGATGGGCAGGCACACATGCTGAGTTTTGTGAGCAGGGTGCACGCAGAGAGCGGCAGCAAGCTGCTCACAGCCGTGCAAGAGTACAGATTGAGGTCTTGAAGTGCAACACACGCAGAGAGTGGCTCCAGGTTGGTGACAGATGTGCAGCCACACAGACGGAGACGCTTGAGCTTGCTGCACGCAGATAGCGGCTCGAGGCTGCCGATAGATTTGCACCATGACAGGTCCAAGACCTGCAGTTGAACACACGCAGACAACGTCACCAGCCCGCCCTCAAGTTTGCAGCGGGATATGTTGAGTTCCAGCAGGGTACACGCAGAGAGGGGCGCCAAGCTTGTGACGAGGTCGCAGCCGGACATGCTGAGGACCTCGAGAATAGGGCACGCAGAAAGTGGCTCCAAGCTGCTCACAAGTTTGTAAGAGGGAATGTTGAGTTCCTTAAGCAGGGTGCATGCTGCCAGTGGCGCAAGGCTGCGCACCGCCGCGCCCTGCATGCTGAGGCGACGCAGCTGGCTGCATGCCTGAAGCCCCTCCAAGCTCAATAGTTGCACACGACCATCCTCAAAGAAAGGGTCATCACTGTAGCTGATGTCGAGGTCTGTAAGCTGAGCAAAGTCCTGCAGCTGCGTCAGGTCGGTGACTTCCAAGAGAATCCAGACCTTGGTCAGCTGGGCACATCCCTTGAGAGGCTCCAGATCCCAAAGTTCGCCGACCTTCAGGGTTAGCTCGCGCAGTTGGGTCAGTGGTGCTAGAGCATCAAGCGGCGTCAGGTCTGACGAGATGTCTGAGGAGATGTAAGTGTGCTCGACGTTGAGCTTCCGCAGGTTGACGCAGCTGCTCACGGCCTGAATGCTCACGTGGTGGTGATAGTGGTTGGCGTTGATCAGGTGCAGCTCCTGAAGCCCAGCTGCTGTTTTGCGGCTGAGCGCCGGCATGCTCCAAAATGCCACATTGTCGCCGTCGATGAAGGAATCTCCCTCATTTCTCATCTCCTCCCGACATCCATCCTCCTCCTGCGCCAAGCCCAGGGCACCCATCCATGCGCAGGCACGGTCAGGCGGCTGCATGGCTAGCCTGTCATGCACGTGGGATCATGTGCGCATCTACAGAGTCAGCTCCAGTGCAGGGTGCAGGGCATGTACTGGCATGCAGTCTGGCGTGCGCGCCGGCCACGGTGCATGGCGCGTGCATGGAGTGCGCGCGTTCATGAGACCAGCCCCCTCACCGCGTACAGCACCAGCTTGCACAGCTTGGCCAGTGGCGCGGCGCAGATCACGCGGAGGCTGCCTTCGTCTGCGTCCGCGGTGAGGGACGTGATGCGCGTCCACTTGGCAAGAGCAAGGGCGGAGGTGTCTCCCTCGCTCATGCCCTCCTCCCGCAGGTCCAACGCCTCCACGACGGCGTCGAAGAGCTCGACCAGGCGTCGCGAAACGCCGCGGATGGATCGCTTGCCGTCCCTGTCCAGCAGGCCCCAGAGATGGGAAAAGAGCAGGGGGTTTGAGAGCACGTCGAGGCCCAGATCACCCACATCAGCAGCAGAAGTCTCGGGAGCCACGGGAGCGGCCTGGAGGTTCTGCATGGCGGAGAATCGTATACAAGTGACATGCAGGAGGGTTGTTGAGGTGTTCATGCACGTGTGGACGTGTGGGCCCCCCCTGACTTCTGCGGCTGTGCACAGTTTCTCCTCTACAATCCTCACTAGATGCACATTGATGATGATGTTTGGTTACAATCCACTTCTGGCGGTCACACGTACGGTTCCAAAGCTCCAGTGGGACTTAGAGAAACAAGGCTCAAGGCCCACAAAAGGTCAAGCTACACGTAGCCCACGGTAACGCCATCCACACTTGGTGGCGGGCGCCAAGCAAGCAGCACCACTGTGCAGGCTGCACACCCAGCCCCTCAAATGGCCAGAGGGCGGACCCAAGGTATAAAACCATGAAGGGACCAAAAAGCCCTCCCCCAGACCACCGGAAGTGGGGCTAGTAGCACACCCGCCGCAGCACTCTACTCAGCGACCACACCGCACCCGCCACCGCACGCGTGTGGCGCCACCTCCCCTTCAAAAACACCCCAGAGGGAATGCCATCTAGCAAGCAGGTGCAGGCACCCGCTCGCCGTCAACGACGAGGCGCGCGCGGTGGAACTGCGCCCGCTTCCCCGCAACCTTGGCGGCGAGGAA
>VFSX01000111.1:385000-392500 GCA_016618255.1 Chlamydomonas sp. UWO 241 | reverse complement strand
ACCAGCTGCATGGCACGCGCGTCAGTGGTCCCTGGGAAGGATTTTAGTAATTAGTTGTTTGCCGGCTCCAGCAACTTTGACCGCTCATAACAGGCACAATACACAGCGGGTATTCATGCAACGCATGCCGTTGGGCTGCTCTCGGCAAGAGCTTTCCAACGTGCTGCTCCATGCCCTCTCCCATCAAGTGTGTGGTGGTTTTCTGGGAAATGGGAAATCCAGCTCGGAGCGGTATACGGCTCGCAAGGGAATCACTGACGCGCGTGTGTGTGTGTGTGTGTGTGCACGCGCAAGTGTGTGCATGTGTGTGTGTGTGTGATGTGCTCAGCATTCGGCACCTCCACCTCAGTCGCGGAACCAGCTGCATGTGTGTGTGTGTGTGTGTGTGAGTGTGTGAGTGTGTGTGTGTGTGCGCGAGTGTGTGTGCTGTGAGCAGCGCGCGTGTGAGTATGTGTGCTGGCCCCTGCCGGCTGCCACATTCCCAATGCCTCAGGCGGCGCCTCAGGCGGCGCATCTACTGAGCGGATCAGGCGGCGCCTCAGGTGCGCCGACCGCCTGCGGCGTCGCCTGAGGCGCACCCTTGATCGCCTCAGGCGTTATATGACCGCATTCACTTGCGCTGATCAGACAATGTGGCAGGGCTGCTGGCTGCCACGTCTAGGCTGCCCACACACCGACTGAGCGAGCACAGCCAGCTCCTTTGGCCGCTCTGGCCTCTGGCCGTGTTTTCGTTGCTGGCCGCCACCCACGCCCGCCCACCAAGCAAGCAAGCACGGCCAGCTCCTCTGGCCGGCGCCGCGTGTTCCCCACACCCAAAGTGTGGCGCCCTGTGTGTGGAGACACGCACATGACTAGGCCGCCACCCACGCCCGCCCACCAAGCAAGCAAGCACGGCTAGCTCCTCTGGCCGGAGCCGCGTGTTCCCCACACCCAAAGTGTGGCGCCCCGTGTGTGGACACGCACATGACTGGGCCGCCACCCACGCCCGCCCACCAAGCAAGCAAGCACGGCCAGCTCCTCTGGCCGGAGCCGCGTGTACCCACACCTAAAGTGTGGCACCCCACACAAGCAGGTAACCTAAAGTGTGGCACCCCACACACGCACAGCTAGGCTGCCACACACGAGCGAGCACGGCTCCTCCGGCCGGCGCCGTGTGTACCCCACACGCACCCACTTGTCCAACCTGCGGCCTGACCCTAAACCCTAAACCCTTTAACCCTTAATCCTCAACCCTAAACCCTGGCCAATTCGAACGCTGTGCCCATGCTCACCGAGCGAGCACGGCCAGCTCTTCTGGCCGGCGCCGCGTGTACCCCACACGCAACGTGTGGCACCCCACACATGCATGACTATGCTGCCACACACGAGCGAGCACGGCAAGCTCCTCCGGCCGGCGCCGCATGTACCCCATACGGGCACCCATTTGCCCGACCTGTGGCCTGACCATAAACCCTAAACCCTAAAACCCTTAATCCTCAACCCTAAACCCTTTTATCCTCAACCCTAAACCCTTTATCCTCAACCCTTCAGTAACTTTTGTAAAAGCCCTTAATCCTCAAATCCCTTAAACCCTGGCCAATTCGAACGGTGTGCCCATGCTCACCGAGCAAGCACGGCCAGCTCCTCTGACCGGCGCCGCGTGTACCCCACACGTCAAGTGTGGCACCCCACACAAGCAGGCAACCGTAGGTGTGACACCCCACACACGCACAGCTAGCTAGGCTGCCCACCCACCGAGCAAGCACGGCCAGCTCCTCTGACCGGCGCCGCGTGTACCCCACACGTCAAGTGTGGCACCCCACACAAGCAGGCAACCGCAGGTGTGACACCCCACACACGCACAGCTAGCTAGGCTGCCCACCCACCGAGCAAGCACGGCCAGCTCCTCTGACCGGCGCCGCATGTACCCCACACGTCAAGTGTTGCACCCCACACAAGCAGGCAACCGCAGGTGTGACACCCCACACACGCACAGCTAGCTAGGCTGCCCACCCACCGAGCAAGCACGGCCAGCTCCTCTGACCGGCGCCGCATGTACCCCACACGTCAAGTGTGGCACCCCACACAAGCAGGCAACCGTAGGTGTGACACCCCACACACGCACAGCTAGCTAGGCTGCCCACCCACCGAGCGAGCACGGCCAGCTCCTCTGACCGGTGCCGCGTGTACCCCACACCTAAAGTGTGGCGCCCCACACATGCATGACTAGGCTGCCCATGCAGACGGTGTGCCCCACGCATCATGCATTCAACCGTAAGTGACACCCCACACACGTACAGCTAGCTAGGCTGCCTACCCACCGGGCAAGCACGGCCAGCTCCTCTGGCCGGCGCCGCGTGTACCCCGAGTGGAGCAGCCCGCGGTTGGCATCGGTGATCTGTGTGTGTGTGTGTGTGTGTGTGTGTGCGGGCGGGGAGGGGTAGTCAGAGTAAAAAAACGAACTGTGTGGAGTGTGAACCTAGTGTGAGCCGTGCAGCCGAATACATTGTACGTGTGTACGTCATGTGCAAACAATGACGTACACACGTACATACATAAACATCTTTACAGATGTCAATCTTGGATAAGCACGGTTTTGTATGCAATGGAAAACTTGCGCATCGCTTCATCTCAATTAATGATATGGAAATTGCTGATATGTTTGGAGATATGCTCATTCAACAATGGGTGCTTGATTCGAAGAAGTATGCATTTTTCCTTGCAACCGAGCAAAAGCTCTAAAATACATCAACAATGTTCACGATTGCAGAGGTGACTATTTCAGAATCATCGTGTTCACTCGCTCTGACGCCCCAAATCGCGAGTTTCGACGGTTCATGCTGGTCTTCGGCTTTGCAGACCCGTGTTAGGGGGGGGGGTCCCAAACGATACTTATTCGTACTGATGCGATTTTTTGCCTTAAAGGAATTTCAGTGACGGCAGCGATTTCCTGTAAAAACTTCTTAGGTGAAACTGCCCATCAAAGCGTCAAAGGAAAGGGGAGAGACGACCACCTAAAGGCAAGGCGCAGACTTGTACGGTATTGGCGAGTGCAGGAGTGGACGTGTGCGCCCCTACCTAGTAGGGGGTGCTGGGCTGCCTCGCCCGACCTGCCCGCACAGACAAGGGTTCCCCCACAGTTGAGCTCAAGTACAGGAGGAGGGGGGCACGCACATACGCACACACACACACGCGCACACGCACACACGCACACACACGCACACACACACAAAACACACATACATACGCACACCCAGAAAACAAAACACACACATGCACACGCACACATACACAGTGGTTCCGTTCAGGCATTAAGCAGCCCAGTCAAACCCGACTCCAACCCGACAAAAGCACCTCGTGACTGCGCATTCGATTCACTCGCCGCGAGTCACAGAGACCCCCAGACGCGACCAGCGTTTGCAGTCCACGCCAGATGTCAGGTTGGAGTCGGGTTTGACTGGGCTCCTCAACGGAGCCACTGACACACACACACACACACACACACATGCACACACATAGTCGGGGTTCACACGCGCACCGTGTGGGACAAGTGCCGTGGTGCGGTGTGCGTGGGTCCTGACATTGCACGCCCTTGCAGGCACACACACACACACACGCAAACAGAAACACATAGCAGGGTGTGACACACACACACACACACACACACTTCCGAGGCAGTTGAGCTTTGCACTCGTGAAGTTCTTGTCGAACACGTGCTTGCAGATGAATGCGTCATGTGTGCGGCCCGCTGCCACGCATACAACCGAGCTCAGCGAGCGCCCACTGACCCCACCACCCTACCACGTTCCCACCGCTTGAGGCTCCGCCTCAGGCGTTCCGAGACCGCCTGAGGCGGAGCCTCAGGCGCCACCCCCGACCGGCTTCGGCGCCCACCACCGCCTGAGGTGCACCTCCGACCGCCTCGGGCGTCATGACCGCCTTGACTTGCGCGCCTCAGACGTTGGGCCTGTGGTAGGGCCTTGGTGCCGCCGCAACTTGCGCCCATCCCGCGCTTGGGCCGGCAGCCGCGCCATGCAGATACCATGCAGATACCTCACAGCTGCCATGCAGCTACCACGCAGCTACCGCGCAGCTACCACGGAGCGGCCAGCTCACCTCGAGGCAGTTGAGCTTTGCGCTTGTGAAGTTCTTGACGAACACGTGCTTGCAGAATGGCGCGTAGCCGTCGACCAGCACGCTGCCTTGCTGCTCAAATAGTTCGTGCACCCTGAGTGAGTGTGTGTGTGCGTGTGCGTGTGCGTGTGCGTGTGCTTGTGTGTGTGTGCTTGTGTGCGCTTGCAAAATGGCGCGTAGCCATCGACCAGCATACTGCCCTGCTGCTCAAACAGCTCGTGCACCCTGGGTGAGTGTGTGCGTGCGTGCGCGCGTGCGTGGGTGTGCGCGCATGTGTGTGTGTGTGTGTGTGTGTGTGTGTGTGCGTGTGTGTGCTTGTGTGCTTGCATAACGGCGCGTAGCCGTCGACAAGCACGCTGCCCTGCTGCTTAAACAGCTCGTGCACCCTGTGTGTGCGTGTTCGTGCGTGCGTGCATGCGTGTGTGTCTGTGTGTGTGTGTGTGTGTGTGTGTGTGTGCATGATCACACATGGTGCGAGTTTGTGCGCACACACACGTGTATGCGGGAGGGAGAGCGAGTGAGGCAGCGCACTGTGTGTACGCTGCATGGCGCTGCATGGCGCTGCATGGCGCTGCATGGTGCTCACTTGTCCAGGAACGCCTGCTTTTCACAGTCGATGAAGGAGGTTGAGGAAGTGTCCCACTGTCGCAGCGCAAAGGAGTCCAGAAAAAACGTGGGCCCTGCGAGGAGCGGAGCCGCCATCGCGATCGCCCTCCTGCCTCGTTCGATCGAAATGGGGCGTAAGGGGTGACGCGAAGATGCGAGGCGTGCAGAGGTTGCGATGCGGTGCATGCAGGATGGTGTGCGTGGGGGCAAAGTGTGATCAGATGTGTGTGTGAACAATTGGTGTGCGTGCGTGCGTGCTTGCGTGTGTGCGTGTGTGTTGTGCGTGCGTGCATGTGTGTGTATGTGTATGTGTGTGTGTGTGTGTGTGTGCCGCCGTGTGTTTGTCGCATTTATCAAGGAATCAGATCAGGTTTGAGGGTATAGCAGCGCAGTGGTATCTCGACGGGGCTGGGATGAAGCGTGGGGATGTGGTTTGGTTGCGGCGCTGACGTGGCGGCACTGGGGACTCCGTCGGGAGTCGGTGGCGCGTCCTTTTGCACGGGTCCTGCGGTTCTTGCTTCTTCTCTATATCCCCCACCCCTACCAGGTAGCCAGCCATTTTCAGCCTGAAACTGAGCTAAGGTGTCGGGCGCTAGCGCCGACACAGGTCTTATACATCATTGCTGGTGTCGCACAGACTGTAATATCCGTCATCATATCTGTGTTTGACCTCCCGCATCACCACGCCGTGAAGGATACGAGTGCCTGGGTGTGGTCGCGGCAGCTGCAGCTGCGGAGGGTAGGGGTGCAGGGCACCGACG
Source organism: Chlamydomonas sp. UWO 241 (assembly GCA_016618255.1). Lineage (NCBI taxonomy): Eukaryota > Viridiplantae > Chlorophyta > Chlorophyceae > Chlamydomonadales > Chlamydomonadaceae > Chlamydomonas > Chlamydomonas priscui. The sequence goes on along the minus strand of VFSX01000111.1, from coordinate 387,020 downwards.
CTCGACATGCAGCGGCTGATCGACGGCCAACTGGCACGGTGGCGGCGCGGCAGCGGTGCGACCGGCTGAGCTGTCGGTTGCTGCTGCTGGCGCTGCTGCTGCTGCTGCTGCTGCTGCCGGGGCGTTGGGACTGTTTGCTAGTAGCTATAAACATACCAGTAGGCAGCCCGCGGCTGCTCGTCGACCACCTCGCGCGGCGGCGCGGCGTCAGAGATCTAGAGGGCATTGGCGAGAGGGCGGCGCATCGAGCGGCTAGCTGTTGTTACTGATGCTCAGTGATTTTCTTATCGGCGTTTGTAGCCGGATTCGGGAGTCATGGAGCCGGATTTTCAGTCAAAGTGTGGCGCAGCCCTTGCACTTCTTCCCTCCCCACGCCCCTAGTCTCCCCAGTCCCCTGTCTACCCAGCCCCCTCAGTCTCTCTGGAAGGGTTTGCGCACACCAATTGAACGCGCGCGAGGTGTAGGCGAGAGGTGAGGGTACGTCAAGTGTGACTTTGAAAAGGTTGTGCATGTACAGGTGGCTCCCCAATTTGGAGCCACAAGCATCCACAGCAGTTGCAGCTTACTATAAGTGTCCTTAACGATACCGAACGCAGCGATGGACTCATTTCTAGGCCTATTTTCGCGAAAGCGTCGAAGTAGTCCCCCCTCCTCCCTGGATGGGCTGATGCAGGGGGTGGAGCTGGGCAGCGGCCCCCCCATGCCTTGCGGGCCGGGGGCTTTGAGTGGGGACGCCGCCACGGGGCAGCAACCACCGGCTTCCTGTGCGGAGGGGCACGGTGCCTTGCCTGCATGCAACCCCTGCATCCACCCTTTGGATGCCACGGCATTAATGGCGGCCAGCAACGCGTGGCAGCTGGAGCGTCCGATGCGGGGCCACGACTGCGCAGTCAGCGTGGCGTCGAGTTTGGGCGTTGTCTCTGATTTTGGATCCTATGAGGCCCTAACCAAGCTCGGGAAGGGTTCAGGTGGCGAGGTCTTCCTCGTCTGCGACAGGACAACGCGCGTGAACTACGCCATGAAGTGGTGCGGGGGGGGGGGTATTGTACCTGGAGATCTGATTCGGTAACGCCCTTCTTGCGCACGCCCAAGCCAGCACCATTGCAAATGCATTTGCCGCTCACCCACGTGCGGGGGCGAGGGCTGTTTCCGAGGGAAGCAGATGGAGATGGCATGCTTGTATGGGACTGCATGGCCCTGACGCATGGCCATCACCACCCCCTCCCTGCAGCTTCCGCAAGCAACTGCGCCACAAGTACCTGCTGCCCGAACTGCTGAACCACCGCAAGCTGGGCGCTTACCCGCACATTGTGCAGTTCAGGTGCGCTGCGGGGTTGCACAACACATGCACACGCACATCTCAGAGCTCCCCCTCCTCAAGCGTTTACCTGCCACGCGCAACACACATCCGCGTACGTACCACACGACACACGGATCTCAGAGTAGTGTTGTGGGGCTGCAACCCTGGCACGCACGCGCATGGCACGGCGCGCCGCCGCATGCTGTGCTCCCAGGGAGTGGGGCCGCACTAGTGATTCAGGCACGCATGGTCGTGCTGTGCTCCCTGGGAGAGGAGCCGCTGCCGGGCCATGGCGTCCGGCACCACAGATGAGCTTCACCTGGACGACCGGCCTTCCCCACCCGACCCCCTGTTCCGTGGATGTACCCCCCGGACATGCTGTGCTGTGCTGTGTGTGCTGTGCTGTCCTGTGCTGTGCTGTGCTGCCGCGGGAGCTGCTGGGAGCCTGCCCCGTGCCCTGGACCCGTCCCAACATCCACCCCCTGATCCCGCACACGCCACAGGGCGCTGAGAGAGCGCCTCCCTGCCCCGTTCTCTGCCCTGCGCCCCCATCTGAACATCCACCCTGCTGCCGCACACCACCGTCGTGGGGAGGTCTTCTCCCAGCACCACGATGCAGCTGTGGGTGGGAGCCGTGGCCTGATCCCCACACCCCACACACCCACACACCTGAACATCCACCTTGCTCCCGCACACCACCGCCTCGGGGAGGTTCATGTC
>VFSX01000111.1:325000-380000 GCA_016618255.1 Chlamydomonas sp. UWO 241 | reverse complement strand
CGGGACAACTGCGCTTGGTACTGGGCGGCTGAAAATCTGGAAATTTACCCTGAGCGGCTGTGACGCACAGCGCTACTGATGAACTGGTCCTGATGGGGCGAGGCTATGTGGCAGATGGGGCAGCGGTACGATGGAGAGCACGATGCACGATGGCGAGAATTGCGGCGAGCATGCACCCCCTCTCACAACGATCGGAACTCAAGCAGATTGCGGCTCCTAATGGTTTACTGTGCCTGGATGGAAGAGAGAGACGGATGGCGAGAAATTGAGAAACATGGGAAGCGAGGCACATGCGGCTAGGCTTTGTGAGGAGGTTGCGGCGCAGGGGTTCCCTGCCCCAAGGCGCAGATTATTAGATGGCGACGCGATCGATGCACCAGCCGTGCGGCATGGGGCGAGGCGAGGCCCCACCAGCGGGCGGGCACCATAATGGAGGCGGCTAAGAACGGGGAATGGGGCTACCGGGGATGAGGCTACGGGTTATGCATGCCAGGGGACGGCGGACAAGGCTAATGCGTCACGGCGCATGGGAACGGGGGAATGAGGCTACGGGAGCTGGCGGGCGCGGCCCGCGCATGGCGCGCGCGGCGCATGGGGGTTGCATGGCGGCGCTCTGCGCGTGCATGCATGGAGGAGATTGCTGGCGGGCATGGAGGAGATTGCTCGCGGGCGTGGAGGAGATTGCAGGCGGCAGCATGGAAGCGGATGGCGAGAAATTGAGAAACATGGGAAGCGAGGCACATGCGGCTAGGCTTTGTGAGGAGGTTGTGGCGCAGGGGTTCCCTGCCCCAAGGCGCAGATTATAGATGGCGCAGCAATCAATACACTAGCCGTGCGGCATGGGGAGGCGAGGCCCCACCAGCGGGCGGGCACCATAATGGAGATGGCGGTTAAGAACGGGGAATGAGGCCAGGGAGAGGATACGGGTTACAGATGCCAAAGGGGACGGCGGAACAAGGATCAGCCATAGGTGTCACGGGGAATGGCTAAAGAACGGGAATGAGGCGGGTGGTACGGGTGCTGGCGCGCATGGAGCGCGGCGCGGCGCATGGAGATCGCATGGCGGCGCCCATGCATGGACGAGATTGCTGGCGGGCATACAGGAGATTGCTGGCGGGCATGGAGGAGATTGCTGCGGGCATACAGGAGATTGCTGGCGGGCGTGGAGGAGATTGCTGGCGGGCATGGAGGAGATTGCTGGAGCCAATGGCGGCGGCGGGACTAGTAGTAGAACACAGGCGCACACCAACAATGCGTTGCTGTCACTACCTGGGTGGTATAGGGTGGATCTGGGGGCCCAGTGTCCTGTCTAGGTCCAGTGCGTGCGCGCGTGTGGGGGTTTACCCTCACCCCTACCGGGTAGCCAGCCAGTTTCCCACTGAAACTGAGTTTAAGGTGTCGGGCGCTAGCGCCGACACCGGTCTCATACATCATTACTGGTGTCATACAGACTGTAAGATCCATCATCATCATCATCAGTTGCCGCCAATCTCATTTAGATGCACGCGTCGTGGGTGGCCGTGGCTTGGAGAGACGGTGAAATGCGGAACGAAACCGTTTGGCGTCAAACGCAACCGTGACGTGTAACGTTTGACGCCAAACAATTTCGTTCCGCATTTCACCGTCTCTCCAAGCCACGGCCACCCACGACGCATGCATCTAAATGAGATTGGCGGCAACTAAAAAGCACTCGTCAAAAGTGGATTTGGTCAACCAGGGAAGCCACAAGAAATTCCCCAAGTTTGGTGTTGCCCGTTTTGTCCACTTTTCTCCCTGGGGTGGGTCCAGGTTGGGTGGGGATGGCCTTGACCTAGCGAGCCGCCAACTCGGCAGGGCATGTCTACAAAGTGACCCAAGTGGGGACATGATGCCGTCGGGGGCGCAGCGGGGGCCGCTCTGGTGACGGCCCAGTGCTTTCGTTTCCGGCGCTTGGAGCCGGGTTTGGGAGCCATGGAGCCGGATTGTAGTCAAATGACTGCAGAAAGACAATCGAATGTCCCGAATACAAAATCACTGCAAGTCCTTAACCATTGCCCCCATTCCCTAACCCCCCACCAAACCCTTGACCCCCAAACCCTAAACCTCAAAACCCCAACGCCTTCAATCCCCAACCTGTTAAACACCAGGTGATGATGTCGTCGCACGGGCAGCCGTACGACGCCAAGGCGGCAGACGTGTGGTCGACGGGCGTCGTTCTCTTTGTGATGATCCTCGGTGCGTACCGTGCATACTGCTTGCCCTCCCAGGGGGGGAGAGGGGGGGGGAGGTCAGAACCAATAAATGTGTATTCGGTTGTGGGGGCCGGTTCTCGTCGTTTTGACGTTACTTTCGACAATTTCTCGGAGTCAAAGACCTGTTTGACGTCCCCACGAGCTGAACATCAACCTTATCACCCATCCACCCAATTCGCACGCCCCCTTGCCGTGCACGCCCCACGGGCTGCCACCCACTCGACGTCCCGCGCACCACGTTGCACTAGCCAGACTTTTTTCGCGACCATTTTGGCTGACGTGCACTACATGTTCAACCCCCATCCGCCCTATTCACACGCCCCACAGGCTACTACCCGACGTCGACGTCCCCGCGGACCTGAAAGCCACCCTCTTAACACACATGGTCCCTATTCATACTGGGCAGCTGCCGGCCTCTTTCCTAGGGTCGAATGCGCCATCAAAGGCGTCCGACGGACTGTAAAATTGACCACTGGGCCCTCCCACCCTATTCACACGGATCACCCACAGGCCCTGAGGGACACCTACAGTGTCACCCTCCTTGTTCACACAGGCTACTACCCATTCGACGTCGCCCGGACTTGAAAGCCGCCGTGTCTGGTTGAGCAGACGCCCCCCCCCTTCACCCATCCACGTTATGCGCACACTCACTGAGATGGCTGGCTGTTGGTGATAGGGAACCCCAACTCTGTAAAGAGCGTGGGCGCACCCCTAGGTCCCCTACCGCAGCGTTGGTGGTCGTAGTGGTAGGGCACCCCCAGCCCCCATGCGCACCCACACACACACTAGAACACGCACGCACGCCGCCAGTGATTTCTTGTCCGGCTGCACACAGCCGGAACGTCAGTCAAATTGCCGTGGAACATGGATGTTCCTAGGATCCCAGGAAACAATCAAAACTCCTGAAACGGACACCACTGCCCCCCGTCCACAGGCTACTACCCATTCGACGTCCCCGCGGACCTGAAGGCCGCCATGTCTGTGGCTGAGCAGACGGCGTGGATGGTCACGCGCATGGAGGTGGGTGCACACCTTATATAAAAGCCACCTTATAAACATGGTTTATATAAATATAAAAGCCACCTTATATAAGAGCACTTGTAGGCCGCCATGTCGGTGGCTGAGCAGACAGCGTGGATGGTCACTCGCATGGAGCCCTACCAAAATCCCAACGTCTGATCCGCGCCATGGAATGCAGTCATAACGCCTGGGACGGTCCGGGGTGTGCCTCAGGCGGTGGTGGGCACCTGAGGCGGTCGGGGTGGCACCTGAGGCGGTTTGGATAACGCCTGAGGCGACGCCTGAGGCGATCAGGGGTGCGCCTCAGGCGGCGCCTCAGGCGGTCGGAGCGCCTCAGGCGCCGCCTGATCCGCGCCATGGAATGGGACGCCTGAGGCGCCGCCTCAGGCGTTGTGAATGTGGTAGGGGAGGTGGGTGCGCATGGGGGCTGGGGGTGCCCTACCACTACCACCACCACCGCTGCGGTAGGGGACCTAGGGGTGCGCCCACGCTCTTTACAGAGTTGGGGTTCCCTACCACCAACAGCCAGCCATCTCAGTAAGGTGCTCGGGCCATACGCGCCGCGCCGAGCATGGTCTTATACGCCTTGAGAGGTGTCCCTAACTGTAACATCCACCACCACCACATTCCAAATGCCTGGGGCGCCGCCTTGATGTGCGCCTGTGCCGGGCCTCGAGATCGCCTGCCCTACCACATTCACAGCGCCTGAGGCGGCGCCTGAGGCGGCCCATTCCATGGCGCGGATTAGGTGGCGCCTCAGGCGCTCCGACCGCCCGAGGCGTCGCCTCAGGCGCACCCCTGATCGCCTCAGGCGCCGCCTTAGGCGTTATCCAAACCGCCTGAGGCGCCACACCGACCGCCTCAGGCGCCCACCATCGCCTGAGGCGCACCGCCGACCGTCTCAGACGTTATGACCGCATTCAATGGCGCGGATCATGCGTTGGGATTTTGGTAGGGCTGCGGCGCACCCCTGACCGCCTCCGATGCCACCCCCAACCGCCTTGGGCGCCCAACACCGCCTGAGGCGCACCGCGACCGCCTCGGGCGTTGTGACCGCCTTTGTCTGCGCGCCTCGGCATTGGGGCTGTGTTAGGGGTGGTGGCGGGCTACACACACACACTCACGTGGGGGTGGGGTGGGGGGCACGGTGTGTGTGCGTGTGTGTGTGGATGGTCACACGCATGGAGGTGGGCGGCAGTGGTGTCCTTAGCGAAGCAGAGCATGTTGTGTTTGACCCCGCTATATTCAAGGGAATATGCCGAATTGCCCCCGCAATGCGATGGGTTTTTTCCGAAGTGTGAAGATTTCCGTTTTTTTCACTGTTCGGAGCAAAAATCCCGCGATTCGCCTCCGCAGGTTCCCCCAAATTTCCCGGTCTGCCCCCGCAGCGGGGGCTGCTGGGGCACTAAGGACATCACTGGTGAGGGTTGTTGAAGCTCTCGGGGTTGTTGAAGCTCTGGGAAGGGCGCTTGCTAGTGATTGTGAATGTCAGGAGTCCCGTCTCGCTCGTGATTACAAAGGAACACAATGTGCACAAGTGCTTGCTTTCCAGAAACGTCGATAACGAAATGTGGGGGCACGAATTAGGGCGGCAGCGCTCGTGAAGCCGCCGGCCATGCATGCTTGCGTCTATAAGCGAACAACGCGTGGATTGGCAAAGTCGGCACACTTGTGTTGGGGGGTGTTGACATTGAATGCGCTGCCCCCCCCCCCCCCCCCAGCCTCACCAGTGAACCCCCGCCCCAAGGCAGCCAAAAAGCGGCCCAAGTGCAAACCCGGAACTTTCTCGTATTTTTTTCTCGGCCGTGAGAGGGTCAAACGCAGCGCTCCCGACGTAATTCGCTTGCCGTTATGTCCATATCGATGCCTTCGTCGTGGGAGACTGGCTGGAGGTTGGGTAGAGGAGGCCAGTGCTTCCTTTTCCAGAAACGTCGATAAGGAAATGTGGGGGCACGAATTATGGCGGCAGCGCTCGTGAGGCCGCCAGCCATGCATGCTTGCTTCTATAAGCGAACAACGCGGGGATTGGCAAGGTCGGCACACTTGTGTTGGGGGGGTGTTGGCATCGAATGCGCTGCCCCCCTCCCCCCCCCCCCCCCCATACATTCCCAACGCACGCGCACACGCGCACGCAGGCCGATAACCTTGGCATCTCGCCCGGAAACGACGTCAGCCCTCAGCTGTTCGACCTGCCGAGGGGGCTGCTGCGCTTTGACCCCCCCCCTTCCTCCCCGCGTCCCTCTCCATTCCCACCGCACGCACACGCAGGCAGATGACCTCGGCATTTCTACCGCGACCGACGTCAGCCCTCAGCTGTTCTACCTGCTGAGGGGGCTGCTGCGCTTAAACATACACGCACACACACACACACACACACACACACACACACCGATAAGCCCATACATTCCCAACGCACGCGCACGCTCATCCATCCCCACCGCATGCACACGCGCACGCAGGCCGATGATCTCGACATTTCTCCCGGAAACGACGTCAGCCCACAGCTATTCGACCTGCTCAGGGAGCTGCTGCGCTTTGACCCAGTCAAGCGCCTGGCGATCGAGGGCGTGCTCGCACACCCGTGGTTCCTGGAATCGGTGGGTGGGGCGGGGTGGGTAGGTGGGCGGGGATGGAGCCACACGCACACGCCACACGCACACACACACACACACACACACACTTACACACACACATTGGAAATCGAAAGGTGTGCTGGCACGCCTGTGGTTCCTTGAGTCGGTGGGTGGCCCTCCCACATTCCGCCGCCGCCTTGACTTGCGCGGATAAGGCGGCGCCTCAGGCGCACCCCCACTCGCCTGAGGCGCCACCCCCGACCGCCTGAGGCGCCCACTACCGCCCGAGGCACACCCCCGACCGCCTCGGGCGTTGTGGCCGCCTTGGCTTGCGCGCCTCAGACATTGGGGCTGTCGCGGGGTGGTTGAGGGTGAAGGGTCTAGGGCGCTTTGACCGAGTCAAGCGCCTGGCGATCGAGGGCGTGCTCGCACACCCGTGGTTCTTCGAGACGGTGGGGGGGGGGGGGGGGGTAGCGGGGAGGAGGAGTAGCGGGGAGGGCTGGGGGGGGGGGACTTTGACCCCACCACACGCACACGCATACACACGCGCTCTCATGCGCCCACACTGCTGGCGTACCCGTGGTTTCTCGAGTCGTTGTGTGGAGGCTTGAGTGGGGAGTGGGGAGGCTTTGACCCCGTCACACGCACACACACACGCACACACACGCGCACTCACGCACACAAACACGCGCATCACCCGCCCGGTGCTCTCTCTGTGAAAGACTCGTTTCTCGCGCCGACACACACACACACGCACACGCACGCACGCAGCTCCCGCCCGGCTCTCTCTCGATGAACGACTCGTTCCTCGTGCTCACACAAACACGCTCGCACACACTCACACACACACACACACACACACGCACGCACGCACGCACACACGCAGCTCCCGCCCGGTGCTCTCTCGATGAACGAATCGTTCCTGGCGCTGGAACCGCCGCCCGGCACGCAGACAGCCAGGCAGATCACAGAGGTGAGGTTTTACAGATCTTACATGTATGCTTCCGGAGGACCCCGGGGCGTGAGCTAAGGATCTGTATTCTAGACTATACACGGGCTAGGGGGCTGGGGGCTCTGCTAGGGGGCTCCGCTAGGAGAGCCCGCGAAGCCGCGCAAGCGCCAGCCTACCACAAAGATGGGGTAGACAGGCAGGGGCAGGCATGCAGGCAGGCAGGGACAGGCAGGCAGGGGCAGGCAGGCAGGGGCAGCCAGGCAGGCAGGGGCAGGCAGGGGCAGGCAGGCAGGGGCAGACAGGCAGGCAGGGGCAGGCAGGCAGGGGCAGCCAGGCAGGCAGGGGCAGGCAGGGGCAGGCAGGCAGGGGCAGACAGGCAGGCAGGGGCAGGCAGGCAGGGGCAGCCAGGCAGGCAGGGGCAGGCAGGCAGGGGCAGGAAGGCAGGGGCAGGCAGGCAGCGGCAGGCAGGCAGGGGCAGGCAGGCAGGCAGGGGCAGGCAGGCAGGGGCAGGCAGGCAGGCAGGGGCAGGCAGGCAGGCAGGGGCAGGCAGGCAGGGGCGGCAGGCAGGGGCAGGCAGGCAGGGGCAGGCTGCAGGCAGCGGCAGGCAGGCAGGAGCGGGCAGGCAGGGGCAGGCAGGCGGTGGCAGGCGGGCAGGCAGCCAGGCAGGTCACTGAGGCGGGAGCGGGAAGAGGGAGGTGGGGAGCAGACAGCCAGGCGCATATCAACAGTGGTGAGGCAGGGAGTACCGCAGTACGCACACACACACACACACACACACACACACCACCTCAGGTGCTCAACACCGCGCACGCGCTCGTGCAGCAGCCCATGCGCTCCGCCCCCCCCCCCCCCACACACACACACTTCCATCCCAGGTGCTCAACACTGCGCGCGCGCTCGCGCAGCAGCCCATGCGCTCTGCCCCACCCCACCCCACCCCACGCACACACCACACACAGTGGACTAGTGCGGGTGCTATCTGCCTGCCTCAGGGATTGAGTACGAAGCACAAATCTAACACGCTATCGAAGGCGTCCAAAAATACTGTAAAATCGACCACCACACAGTTACAGTTACATGGCAATCCAGCTAAGACAACACTAGTCCTAGTGCCACCGCCCTGTGAAGGACGATAGCCACCAGCCGGTTACTGTCTAGACTACCGCTCCCGCCGGCTAGTTTAGACCCAAACAAGTCCCTGGGGGACATGTCTGGCAAGGAGCGTATAGGAAAGGACCGTCCTCCTCCTGGCCTTTGAGGCCAACCACGCCGGCTGTGCCGACTGGCGGCGCTGAAGCAGAAAAGTCCCCGCCTGGCATGGTGCATGGTTGTCCAACTCCATGCATGGGCTCTGCCTGCGCCCCATGCGTCATGCATGGCCAGGTCCCACCCTCCAGGGGGGCCTGGCAAACAGAGTCGTCATGGCAGGCTGCCTGAAGACCAATGCCGACGCCAGTCACCGGCAGACGAGTGCCCCCGAGGGTGAGCGCGGTGACAAACGCTGCGATGGTGAAGCGGATAAACTCTGTTGTTGCCTCGGCGGTCACCACCGCTGAAGCCCTGATGGTAGCTCGCCCCCACGAGCAGCCATCTTGACCGATGTCCAGCATGCATTGACGGGCGCCAGCTCCTCCGCTCGTCGATCAACTCGTCGAGATCGGTGCCGCATGGCGTCCTGCATGGGAGGAGGATAAGGGCCGTCTCCCAGCACGGGTCGCGGCAGCGCCGCGGCTACTCGCCAAGCCATGACAGCGCTGGGCAAGCCGCTCCTGTAGTTTCCACCGAGGGACAGTCTAACAGGAGCCAGGCCAGTCGTATTTTATCCCGCTCGTCAGCGGCACGGAGATCCTAGTCACCAGCAGTGCCGCATTGCTGGGTCCAGGGCTCGGCGACGAGAACGCGCCTCCGTTAATCGACCACCACACACACACACAACTTCCGTCACAGCTGCCAACATCGCGCGCGCGCTCGCGCAGCAGCCCATGCGCTCCGCACCCCCCCCCCCCCGCCCCCCCCACACACTTCTATCCTAGGTGCTCAACACCGCGCACGCACTCGCGCAGCAGCCCATGCCCCCCCCCCCACACACACACTCACACATCCACTCCCTGTGGTGGGCCCGACCCACCCCTTTGTTGGAGTAGTGGACGGCGGGCTCACTCTGAACAAGACGTCCTAGATCCCTGAGAGGATGGTTTCTTTTGAGGGGAGGTGGCGCCACATGCGTGCGCTGGCGGGTTGTGATGTGGTAGCTGAGCAGAGTGCTGCGGCGGGTGTGCACAACGGCCCCGCTTCCGGTGGGTTGAGGGTGGGCTTTTTGGTCCCTTCATGGTTTTATACCTTGGGCCCGCCATCCGTTTCCTGGAGGGGTTGAGTGTGGAGCCTGCACTGTGGTGCTGCTTGCTTGGTGCCCGCCACCGCGTGTGGGTGGCGCTTCCGTGGGGCATCCCCCCTTTTTTCTGTTGGCAGGTCTTCAGGACTGCTTCCTCTAAGTCCTGCTGGAGCTTTGGAACCGAACGCGTGCCCGCCAGAGAGTGGATTGTAAAAACTCATCATCATCACTCCCTCCCCCCCCCCCCGCCCCCCCCCCCCCCCCCACTTCCATCCCAGGTGCTCAACACCGCGCGCGCGCTCGCGCAGCAGCCCATGCGCTCCGCGTCGTCGCTCCCGCGCTCTTGCGGCTCCACGCTCACGGCGCGCCACCTCTCCGGCCCGCTCTCTGGCCCCGGGCTTGACGGCGGCCGCGCGCGCGACGACGGTGGCGGCGCGCGCGACCACGCCGCCACCGACGCGACCACGCCCGACTGCGCGGCGTCGCCGCCGGTTGCGCGGTTTCCACCGACGACGCGGTCGCGCAGCGTCCCGCCCAGGGCGACGGCGGCGGCAGCGCCGCCGCCGTCTCCGCCGTCGCAGCGCGCATCGCTCGAAAGGCGCGACCAGCCGCCGATCTGCGCCTCGCGCGCGCACACGCACCCGGGCCAGCAGCCCCTGCACGCGCGCCACGTGTGACGGCGGCGCGTGCCTGCCCATGTGGCGGCGCTGCCGCCGCCGCCGCCCTCGCCGTGCGCGTCGCTCGAGGGGCGCGACCAGCAGCCGCTCGGTGCCTCGCGCGCGCGCACGCACCCGGGACAGCAGCCGCTGCCCCCGCACGCACGCCGCATGTGACGGCGCGTGCCCATGTGCCGTCGCCGCTACCATGCGCGTCGCTCGAGAGGCGCGACCAGCAGCCGCTCGGTGCCTCGCACGCGCGCACGCACCCGGGACAGCAGCCGCTGCCTCCGCACGCACGCCGCATGTGACGGCGCGTGCCCATGTGCCGTCGCCGCCACCATGCGCGTCGCTCAAGGGGCGCGACCAGCAGCCGCTCGGTGCCTTGCGCGCGCGCACGCACCCGGGACAGCAGCCGCTGCCTCCGCACGCGCACCGCATGTGACGGAGCGTGCCCATGTGCCGCCGCCGCCACCGTGCGCGTCACTCGAGGGGCACGACCAGCAGCCGCCGCGCTGCGCCTCGCGCGCGTACACGCACCCGAGACAGCAGCCCCCGCATGCACACCGCACGTGACGGCGTGCCCATGTGGCGGCCGTGCCCTCGTCGTGTGCGTCGCTCGTCGAGGGGCTCGACAGCAGCCGCCGCTCTGTGCCTCGCGTGTGCACACGCACCTGGGATAGCTGCCCCCGCACGCACACCGCATGTGACTGCGGGTGCCCATGTGGCGGCGCCGCCGCCGCCGCCGCCGTGCGCGTCGCTCTGTGCCTCGCGTTCCCCGCTCTGTGCCTCGCGCACGCACACGCGTTTGGGACAGCACAGGTCGACATGCCCGCCACACGTGCCCCCCCCCCACCCTCCCGCCCCCCGGGAATCACCCGCCCCCTGCGCGCGTCGCTGGCAGCGTGCTGGCGGCGCGCGCGCGTGGGGGGTGACGCGGTGTGAATGAAGTGATGCGTTTGATTCCAACATACGACCACCGAATACTACTCCATTCGTCCATCATTGGGCTCCAATGGTGGAGGCGAGGGTGTGGGTGGGTGGGTGTGGGGGGGGGCTGCCATGCACAACGTTGCGCGTTCCCCCTAGTTTTTGACAATGGGCCCAGTGGTTTCTGGACCCAGCGGTTTCTGCCTCGTGCCTTTCCGCCAGTCTTTCGCTATGGCCAAGAGGGGTCTTGTGAAGGACTCCACAGCCAGCCAGCCAAGAGAGGAGTTATGACGGACTCTGTTTGTCCGCATGTCTACAAGCAAGGCCGCTTAAAATCCCGATAGGCGGGGAGCCTCGGCCAAACCACTGCGACCTGTGCAGTGGTTCCGTTAGCCAACCCGGAACCCGACAAAGCGCACTTTCGGGTTGAAATTGGCCAATTTGGGCTGGCGTGTCGGGTTGAGATTGCGTGATTTTCGACCCAAAAAGTGTGAAAATCTCACATTTTCACAATTTCTCGCCCTTTTCGCAGAGAATTGCCTCTCTTGGGTGCGAGATTGGGGAGTGAACCGTGAGGCCCGGGTTGAGCCATCATTTACTCGAGATCCTTGGCGGAACCACTGCTGTGCTGGTGTCTGCAGTGCTTCCTCGGAGCGGCGGTATACCGCCCTGGGCGGTATGGCGTCGTACGGAAAGCTTGGCCAAATGCCAGCCCACCGCCAGAAATCACACTAAGTTTTGCGCGACAATGTGTGACATCGACATTTTCACACATGTCCCGCGAAACGACTGGTGAAACATGCTCCATCGGAATCCATCGAGGAGGCACCACTGTGTGTCTGTCCCGCGTCTGTTCCCTAGAATGTCCCCGGGCATGTTTTCCCCTTCCACGTGAGCCCCCTATTGAGAGTTCCATACGTGCCAAACCTGCCAAACCTGCCGCGCGGTGTGCGAGGAGGCCCGTGCTCTTCAGTCATAATGTCCCCCTCATCATATGGCCTTTTTTCGTTCCGTGTTCATTTCATCTGTGCCTTCCCGGGCACAGGGATCGGGTGCGGACCTTTTTTTTGCATCCGATCGCGGGGGGGGGGGGGGGGGGGGGGGCACGAACTTGTTTGTTCGATTGCGGATGGCCGTCTCAGAGCACTGCCTGAGGCAGTGATCCCCCCGCAAGCCGTATACGGCTCGGGGCCGGGATTCCCGTTCCCCAGAAACCCACCCCACACTCGGTAGTTTAGGACAATGAGGGGTGCGTTGGGTCGCTCTCGCCGAGAGCAGCGCAGCGGCGTGTGCTGCGTGGACGCTCGCTGCGTGGTGCGCCTGTCGCGTGTGTGGCGGGGTTGTTTTGATCCTACCTAGCATTGCCCGACTGAAGGTCTGGCGCCAACAGTCGCGTGTGTGTGGGTTGTTTTAGTCCTACCTAGTATTGCCCCACTGAAGGTCTGGCCCCAACAGTCGCGTGTGTGGGGGTTGTTTTAGTCCTACCTAGTATTGCCCGACTGAAGGTCTGGCCCCAACAGTCGCATGTGTGGGGGTTGTTTTAGTCCTACCTAGTATTGCCCGACTGAAGGTCTGGCCCCAACAGTCGCATGTGTGGGGGTTGTTTGAAGCCTGCTTAGTATTGCCAGGCTGAAGGTCTGGCCCCAACAGTCGCGTGTGGGGGGGTTGTTTTAAGCCTGCCTAGTACTTACCAGGCTAACCAGGCTGGCTTACTGATTCCTACGCACCACCTCGACCAAAGGTCTGGCCCCAGCAATCACTTTTGAGGGGGGACTGGTAGCCACTAGCCGGTTGCCTGCCAGCGCGCAGTTTGCAGTTTTACGATACGCCCCCTGTCGAGGGAGCAATGCCTCCGGCGACCAAACGGCTCTCGACCCTATACAAGAAAAAACAGGCTTGGCCTCCAGGGGTGCGCGCCAAGGTGTTTTGTGTGCTCAGGGTAGGTAGGGCGCAAACATCGGCAACCCTAGCTAGGGATATGTATATCCTGACGTGGGCCACGGATGCGTTCAGGCCAGGCCATCCCAAACCTCCCCTCGGATCTCCCCACTGCTTTTCCAGGTTCAACACGCACGCGTCCGGAGGGCACGGGGCGTGAGTCAAGGCCTAGACTACACGTCTACTAGGGGAGCTATCTCCCCACTGCTTCCAGGCCAGCCAGCATGTGCCGCTTGTGCACTGCATGAGGCACTGTCACAACGGATGTTGTCCCCCCTTGAAGGGCCTCCTTAAGAGTGCCGTAAAAGGGGGAGCGCTTCGATTCACTCAGAAAAGTCTTAGCATACCACGCCGTGCTTTCAGGGCCTCTCGGGGCCAAGTGGACCCCCCTTAAAGGCGGCCCTACGTCTGCTGAAGGGGAGTGCAGGACGCCCTGCGTGTCTCGCCCACGTACCACCATGCTCATGGGGGTGGCAACCCCCTGATCTGGTGCGCTTTGTACGCGCTGACAAGCGTGCTTTCCCCCCTTCTGCTGCTGCAAATCACCATGCTAACCAATTGCGCAAAAAAAACGGGCGGTCGGGTAACAGCCGCTGGGTTGCCTGCTGGGTACCTGGGTTGGGCGCCGACGTTTTGTTTACGATCGGTTCCGTGCCCCCCACCCACCCCTCTTTCTCAGCAAATTTCTACATTCTGCGAGCTCTCTCTCGTAGCAGATCTTTAGACCTTAACGTCAAGGTACACCACGCCACTCCACAGATGCACACTCAGGGCTGTATCTACATCTAGATGTTAAGAGGCCGGCGCCCAACCTGTGTAATCAGATGCTATGCGACCAGTCCGTGTTCTCGTCTCTGGTGGCAGGGATTGCTCCTCTTCGTCGACACCAGAGAAGCTAGTAACCAGCGCTCGCGCAATGCGCTTGCTAGCCTCGCCATCTGCCGCGGAGAGGTAGGCGCAGCGGCCAGCTCCCCGCGGGGCTCGGCCAAACTCAACAGCTCCCCCACCCGCCACACACACGTGGCGCGCTTCCCTGTTGCTTCGGCGGTTCTGCTGAGCGGCACCGACTTGAAACTAGCCACGTACGACGCGTCGTGGTTGGTGCCTGTCAGTGTCAGTCTGCAGACACAGCTGGTTACAGCTGTGTGGTTACTTGACAAGCTTGACAAACCCACCCCTCACGATGCCCAACGAGGTTCCACAAACACGCGAGGCGGAGCCAGGCCAGTCACACAGTCGGCAGCCAACCAGCTCCTACGGACGCGGGCACAGCGGGCTGGTGCTGGCCCCACAGTGGGCTGGCGGCATCCACGCCTTGGGGCCCTACATGGCCCTCACAATTACTTGTTAGGGGCGGTAGCCACCAGCCGGCTGCCTGCCAGCGTACACAGGGAGCTGCCAGCTGAACCTGTAGCCTCCTACAACCTACGTGAACGAAGGTGGATCTGGGGGCCGAGTGCCCTGTCGAGGTCCAGCCCCAACCCACTTGCCCCACCACCAGTAGCCAGCCACCCGTCTGTCGCGCTCTGGCGCTAAACGCCGAGCAAGGTCGAACACGCTGCCGGTAGGTGCGTCGCACACGACTGTATAATCCATCATCATCATCACGCGGGCAAGGTTGTCGCGGCTGCCGCAGCAACCGTGGCTGTCGAGCCAAAGGTGCCCACGCTCGTGTTGTGCTCTTGCGCGAGCTGCTGCAGCTGGCTCGTGTTCTGCGCGCGTTTGTGTGTGTGTGTGCGTGTGTGTGTGTGTGGGCGGGTGGGTGGTTGGGTGTGGCGAAGCATCATGCGTGTGTGTGTGGTGTGGGGGGGGGGGTGAGTGGGGGGGGGCGAAGCATCAGGTGTGTGTGTGTGCGTGTTCTGCGCGTGTGGTGGTGGTGAGTGGGTGGGTGTGGCGAAGCATCAGGCGCGCGTGTGTGTGTGTGTGTGTCCCTGCAGCTGGCTCGTGTTCTGCGTGTGTGTGGGGTGTGAGGCTGTGGCGAAGCATCAGGCGTGTAAGTGTGTGTGTGTGTGTTATGCGCGTGTGGTGGTGGTGGTGGGTGGGTGTGGCGAAGCATCAGGCGCGCGTGTGTGTGTGTGTGTGTGTGTGTTGTGTGTGTGTGTGTATGCGCGTGCGTGTGTGTGTGTGTGTGTGTGTGGTGGTGGTAGGTGGGTGAGTGGGTGTGGTGAAGCATCAGACGTGTGTGTATGTGTATGTGTGTGTGTGTGGTGGGTGGGTGGGTGAGTGGGTGTGGCGAAGCGTCAGGCGCCAACACACTGTGCGCGAGCTTGGTTTGTGTGTGGTGGTGGTGGTCTCTCTCTCTCTCTCTCTCTCTCTGTCTCTCTCTCTCTGGCTCTCTCTCTCTTTGTGTCTGTGTGATGATGGTGGTGGTGGGGGACACAGCGCAACGACACACGAGCAAGTGTCAGTTGGATGACCAAGAAGTGTGTGTGCGTGTGTGCGTATGTGTGTGTGGTTCTGGTGTGTGTGTGTGTGTGGGGGGGGGGGGGGCACAGCGTAACGACACACGAGCACAGGGTGTCAGTTGGACGACGTGTGTGTGTGTGTGTGTGTGTGTGTTTCGGGGGGAGGCAGCCCAGCCCGGACCAGCCCAGCGCAGCGCAGCACAAAGCGCCGCAACCTCTTTCATAAAGTCGACATTTGAGGAGTTTGACCTCCTCCCCCAAACCTAACCCACCCCCCAAAATCGTGTGCTCAGGGGCATCGCTCTGTCTGTGGCTGTTGCTCTATGGCTGTCGCCGTGTGGCTGTCGCCGTGTGGCTGTCGCTCTGTGGCCGTCGCTCTGTGTGGCTGCCCTACAGTGTGCTCCCAGGAGCACCACTCTCAGGAGCATCGCTCTGTGGCTGTCGCTCTGTGGCTGTCGCTCCGTGGCTGTCATATCTGTTTGTGGCTGCCCTACAGTGTGTTCTCAGGAGCATCGCTCTATGGCTGCCGCTCTGTGGCTGTCGCTCTGTGGCTGCCGCTCTGTGGCTGTCGCTCCGTGGCTGTCGCTCTGGGTGTGGCTGCCCTACAGTGTGCTCTCAGGAGCATCGCTGTGTGGCTGTCGCTCTGTGACTGGCCTGGCTCGGCCTGTCACATCTATGTGTGGCTGCCTACGGTGTGCTTCCAGGAGCATCGCTCTGTGGCTGTCGCTCTGTGGCTGTCGCTCTGTGGCTGTTGATCCGTGGCTGGCGCCATGTGTGGGGCTGCCCTTCGCCGGCTGTCAGATTTCGAAGTGTATGCCTTGCAGATAATCCGCAGCGCAGCAGTGGGTATTCCATTGCGATGATCCCCACATGGTGTCGGTGGCCAGCTTCGTAAGACTCTCAATCCCACGCCCGACTCGGCGAGGGTGCGTTCTAGCAACTGTAAACTGTAAAAAAAACTGTGCACTATTCCTTTGTTATGATTCCACACCTTGCGCCGGAAACCGTCGATGATCGTGTTGACTTCGTCGAACTGGTAGTCGAGCGTCGCGAGCGCGGCAGCGGCGAGCTGCGTATGTATGTGTGTGTGTGTGCGTGTGTGTGTGTGTGTGTGTGTGTGAGTGTGTGTGTGTGTGTGTGTGCGCGCGTGTGTGTGCATGTGTGTACGTGGCTCTGGGTCTAATGCGCCATGTAAGGCGTCCGACGGACTGTAAAATCGACCACACACGCACACACACGCACCCACCCACCCACCTGCAAGCTTGGCTCCTGCGTCTCCGGCAGACACACGCACACACACACACACACACACACCACACACACACAAAAACTTCAAGTGGTGTCAAAATCGTCGGGGGCTCCCGCCCCGACGCCGCCAATGGCGCACCAACTGGGCTGACAGGGTGCTGCTGCAGCGTGAGCGACTCTGGGTTTTGGAGAATCGGCTATGTCGATTTGCCCTGATCCAGAGTGCTAGTGGCTGTTTGAGACACGGCGTCATAAGGCAGGCAACTGCGAGGCATGCGGGGACGGAGGGCAGGCTGCTGGCAGAAGTCGGCGCCGCCATCGTCGGTACCCCCATGCAGCCACGGGCACCGGCACCGGGCAGAGGCTGCAGCTACGCTACAGCCAGGGCACCGGCTATGGGCATCGGCTATTAATTGACATCGGCCAAGGCTTCGGCTACGGCCAGGGACACCCTGCATCTGCACTCACATCGCATCGGCTACACGTCCGCCCTCTGGGCATCTGCATCTGCATCGGCCACGGCTACGGCCACGGCTACTGACATCGGCTGCGGCGACGGCTTCGGCTTACGGACTGCAGCTACGGCACGAATCGCGGGGCACTTCAGTGACCTGCATGGAGGGTCTCCATGCAGGGCGAATCTTACTTGCATGAGACACATGACGACGGAGATGCACTGGCAGCAAGCGCCCTCGCAGCGCAAGCGCCATGCATGGAGGCTGGCGGCATGTCGGGCGTGCGCCACATGAACGGAGGAGGAGGAGGGTGGCCAGGCTGGCTGCCCGAACTGAGACGCATGGCGCGACCAGATGTACTAGAGCTAGTGGGATGGACACAGTCAATGTGTATCCACTGAGTGGACTTGTGCGGGTGATAGTATCTGCCTGCCTCAGGGATTGAGTGCGCAAGCACAAGTCTAATACGCCATTAAAGGCGTCCAACAAGACTGTAAAATCGACCACACCTGCAAGCTCGGCTCCAGCATCTCTGGCAGACACACACACGCACACGCACACACACGCACACACGCACACCTGCAAGCTCGGCTCCAGCGTCTCCGCCACACACACACACACACGCACACACACCTGCAAGCTCGGCTCCAGCGTCTCTGGCACCACCGCCGTCGCGCCGGCCTTCTCCAGGTTGAGCCCGTTTTCGAGGTCGTGCGCGCGCACGTACGTCTGTTTTTTGGGGGGGGGCGTGTGTGTGTGTGTGTGTGTGTGAGAGTGTGTGGCCTTCTCCAGACTGAGCCTGTTTTCGAGTTCGTGCGCGCGCATGTATGTCTTTTTTGGGGGGGGGGGGGTGTGTGTGTGTGTGTGTGTGTGCGTGCGTGTGCGTGTGCGTTTGCGTGTGTGTGTGTGAGTGGCCTTCTCCAGGTTGAGCCCATTTTTGAGGTCGTACGCGCGCGCACATACGTCTGCGGTGTGGAGGTGTGTGGATGCATGTGGGTGTGTGGCCATGGGAGGTCAGTTGTTCAGGCTTTTTGGCAGAACGCACCTTGACGCCGGGGAAGTGCTTTGTCATCGCGTACACCGCGCGGTAGTTGGCCGACGGCGTGTCGAGCGCGATGATCGCGCACGACGCGCGCTCCGCGCCGATGAGGTGCAGCATGGCCGGCGAGCCTGTGTGGGGGGGAGGGGGTGGGGGAGGTTGTGTGTGCGGGAGTGTGTGTGTTTGCGTGTTCGTGTGTGTGCGTGTACAACAAAAACTCTCGGGCTTGCTGGTTCCGCATCAACAAGGTGCGATATGGCCGGCGAGCCTCTGTTTGGGGGGGGGGGGGGCTTCTCCGCCTTGACTTGCGCGTCTCAGGCGTTGGGGCTGTGGTAGGGCTGGATCTATGAACATCATCATCCGTGCTCACTCACTGCCCCCTCACTCACTCGCCGATTTCAATGCGCGGATGCGGGGGGTAATGAGCCCTCGGCCAGGCCAGGAGAACCCTAGGTTCTGGCACGAGATGGCCGACTTCCTCGTCGCCCGCTAACAGACACGCACCACGTGCACAGCAATCGTGACGGCAGATGGCATGCTCGGGGCCCAATGTTTTGACTGCTGCCGGCCTCCTTCCAACTAAGACTTCCTAGCTGACGACCCTGTATCACCCGTACAACGTTGCTTGTGATTAAAGATGGTCAAGGGTAAAACTCACCTCCTGGACCCCTCCTTCAAACTTGTAGGGGTCTCATGCGCCATCGAAGGTGTCCAATGAACTGGTAAAATCGGCCACTCATCCGCGGTTTTACAGGGTTTACACGTGTGCGCCCGGAGGACCCTGGGGCGTGAGTTAAGGCCTAGACAACACGTCTAGGGGGGCTCTACTAGGAGAGCCCGCAAGGCCACGCGGCCCGCCGGCCTACCAGTACTGACCCGCGTCGCCTTAGTAGACCGGCAGGTCGTGCGACTTGCCCGTCGAAATCAGAAAACGAACCAACACGTGGCGACCAACAACGCTAATCACGAACCCTAAACCCTAAGGGGACTGTAGAATGTGCCAGTCGCCCGCGGGTTTACAGGTTCTACACGGGTTAGGCTACGCCGGACGGTTGATGCTCTGCTAGTGTGTGCGCGCCCATAAAATACAAAAATACAAAAACAATTGACAATTGACAAGCGCATGCCATTGAGCGTGCCCCCGGAAGTGAGACCCCTGAGCCTGCGGCGCACCCCTTCGCCTTCCCTTTTCCCATCCCCTTCCTGTTTCCCTACACATACAGTGAGCCCGCGTCCCCTCGGGGGCGTGGGGAGTATCACCGGCCCGTGTAACAATCTCTCTCTACACGTGTGCGCCCGGAGGACCCCGGGGCGTGAGTTAAGGCCTAGACTACGTGTACGTCTAGGGGGGCTCTACTAGGAGAGCCCGCAAGGCCACGCGGTGCGCCAGCCTACCAGTGCATGCATGTACGTGTGTGTGCTTGTGTGTGTGCGTGTGCTTGTGTGTGTGTGTGTGGGGGGGGGGGGGGTCAAAGGAGGCGGGGAGGTTCCAGGCCACGCAGCCTACCAGTGCTCACCCGCATCGCCATAGTAGACCGGCAGGTCGTGCGACTTGCCCGACGCGACGCAGTCTGGGCTCATGTCAAGTGCCACAAACGGAATGAGGTTCTCAGACAGCACCTGCGCATGGAAGTGGCGCTCGTTCTGATTGGACGCCTTTTTGGACACAACGTTTGTGCGTGCATCTAAGTATCTAGGGAGTTGGGTAGCTCAAGAGTGGTGGTGTGGAGTATCTAGGGAGCTGGGTAGTCCAGAGTGAAGTGGTGGTGGGAAGTATCTAGGGAGCTGGGTAGCTCAGAGTGGCGGTGTCGAGACGGAGATCGGCGTGCGCGTCGGTCGCGCGCTGGGCGTGTGTTTGCGTCGTTTGATCAGATTTGGGCTCATGTCCAGTGCCACAAACGGGATGAGGTTCTCAGACAGCACCTGCGCAAATCAGTGGCACTCGGTCTGATTGGAAGCCCTTTTTGGACATGGCGTAAACTTGTGCGTGCTCAGGATAGGGACAGGAATAGCCGTTGTGTGTGGTCCGGCTGCCCCTCGGGCGCCGGCCCCTCCAACTCACAGCGGTCAAGTAGATAGGCAAGCGCCACTAGACCCCTTATCCCTTGGAAGCAGTTGGGATATATTTTTGAGGCGGCGCATGATAGCTCTCCTTTGTGCTCAAGGACTACACGTTGGCCGGCGGCCGGATGGTGGCTACCGCCCCTCACCAGTGATTGTTAGGGCCAGAGCTGGACTCGGGTCTAGGCAGGTGGTACTAGGACTAACATGGCGTATCTGGTGAGATAAGGTGGGTGGGTGGGACCCGCCACCAAAAACTTGCATCATGTGAGCCGTTTGGTAACGCAGTAGCACAGTACTGTGACTGCACCTGCGCGATGAACTGCCCAGCGCCCATACCCCGTGATGAGCACGTCGCCCTTGCGCTAGAGTGTGTGTTTGTGCGGCCCACATGCAGCACCTTTGCTTCTCCCTCTCCCTCTCCCTCTCGTCTCTCCCACTCTTCTCTCCTCTCTCCCTCTCTCCCTCTCTCTCTCTCTCCCTCTCTTCTCCCTTACCTGCGCAATAAGCTGCCCCGCGCGCCCGTACCCCATGACGAGCACGTGCCCCTTGAGCTCCTTGGTCCCAGTAGGACTACAAAGCACTCTTCGCTGCAAAGCTGACGTTGCTGTTACTGTTACCTTGCCCTTACTGTTACCTGCGCAATGAGCGGCCCTGCGCGCCCATACCCCACGATGAGCTAGAGTGCGTGTTTGCGCCGCCCATATGCAACACCCTTGCGTCTCTTTCCCTGTCTCCCTCTCTCTGCCGTTTTCCTCTCTCCCCCGCTCTCTCTCTCCCTCTCTCTTTCTCCTCTCCCCCTCTCTCTCCTCTCTTCTACCTTACCTGCGCGATGAGCTGCCCCGCGTGCCCATATCCCACGATGAGAACGTGCCCCTTGAGCTCCATGGTCTCCCTATAGGCTCCTTAGTCTCTCCCTCTCTCTGGCATTCTCCTCTCCCTTGCTCTCCCTCTCTCTTCCTCTCTCTGTCTCTCTCTCCCTCTCTCCGTCTCTTTTCTCCCCTCCATCGCTTTCTCTCTCCCTCTCCCTATCTCTCTTTCTCGTCTCTCCCTCTCTCTCTCTCCCTCTCTCTCGCCCCCTCTTCTCCCTTACCTGCGCAATAAGCTGCCCCGCGCGCCCGTATCCCATGCATCAGCACGTGCCCCTTGACCTCCTTGGCCTCCTCCGCCTTTGGCCCGGATTTATCACGTGCCGCCGGAAAGTATAGAAACGACATCATACCGTTGCGTTATGTCCCGCCATGCCGACCCTTACCTGCGCGATGAGCTGCCCCGCGCGCCCGTACCCCATGATCAGCACGTGCCCCTTGAGCTCCTTGGTCTCCTCCGCCTTTGGCGTCATCGCCTTGGTGTCGCCCTTCTCACTCGATTGACCAAGGTACGCGCCCAGGCTCGCGAGGTAGGGCGTCGCCGCCATTGAGAGCGCGACGACAAGGTAGAGCACGCTGGTCAGCGCCACGGGTAGCACTGCGTGCGTGTGTGCACGCGTGTGTGCGTGTGTGTGTGTGGGGTGTGTATGCAGGGGGGTGCGGGGTGTGTGTGTGCGTGTGCGCGTGTGCGTGTGTGCGCACGTGTGTGTGTACGTGTGTGTGTGTGCGTGTGTGTGCGCACGTGTGTATGTGTATGTATGTATGTATGCAAGTGTGTGTGTGTGTGTGTGTGCGTGTGTGTGTGCGTGTGTGTGGGGGTGTGCGTGCGTGTGCGCGTGTGCGTGTGTGCGCACATGTGTGTGTATGTATGTGTGTGTGTGTGTGCGTGCGTGTGTGTGTGCGGGGGGTGGGGTGCGTGCGTGTGTGCGTGTGCGCACGTGTGTATGTGTATATGTGTGTGTTTGTGTGTGTTTGTGTGTGTGTTTGTGTGTGTGTGTGTGTGCAGATGTTCCGTAACGCTAGGACCGTTGTTTGAAACCGCAACGCTGTTTAAGGTTTGATTGCACGCGGTTAAAAGGCGGATCAGTGCCGTCCTCGACGGTTTCACGCGCTGGTACGTGCGTGCGTGCGAGCGAGCGCGTGCGAGTGCGTGTGTGCGTGTGCGTGTGCAAGCGCGTGCGATCGTGTGCGAGCGCGTGCGTGTGCAAGCGTGCGTGTGGCCGCGTGCATGTGTGAGTGCGTGCATGTGCAAGCGTGTGTGTGCGAGCGCGTGCGTGTGCAAGCATGCGTGCAAACGTGCGTGCTGATGCGAGACCACGATGCCGGTTTCGGTGTCAGGCGGTTTCAGGCGGCGTCGAGCGGTTTTGGGCGGTTTCGGGCAGTTTCAGGCGGTTTCAGGCAGTTTCAGGCGGTTCCAGGCGGTTTCAGGCGGTTTCGAGCGGATTCGGGCGCACCATTGTGCGTGAGCGCGACGCCAAACGCCACGAACGCAAACTCGCCGCCGGGGGCGAGGAGCAGGCCCGCGCGCAGTGCCTGCGTGGGTGGGCGGAAGGTGGGCGCAAGGTGGGCGCAAGGTGGGCGCAAGGCCTGCGTGGGTGGAAAGCAGGAAAGTAGGAACTGATCGGTGGCGGACAAACTTTAGAGCCCTCCAGTGAGCAGGCGGACGCGAAATCGGCGTTTAGGGTTCAGGGTTTAGGGTTTAGGGTTTAGGGGGGGGGGGTTCACCTGTGACACTTCCCCCCTGACACTTCCTACATCCCTGGTGGGAAGGTGGGCGGGGGCGGGGCCAAGGCGGGCCGGTCGGTGTTTCTGTTAGCCACCCCGTACCCCGCGAAAGTGCGTTTTTTCCCGAATCGTCTGGTCGCTAGCACCTACATGCTGCGGAACCTACTGCGGTACATGCTGCGGTACATGCTGCGGTACATGCTGCGGTACATGCTGAAGTACCCACCTCATTCCCAACGCCTCGGGCGCTGTCTTTACTTGCGCGGCGCCTCAGGGACTCAGTGGGGCCACTCACCGACAGCCGGGTGAGTCCAAACCACGGCCCAAGAGCGCCATGACGGGATACCTTGCCCGAGATGAGGAGCACGCGGCTGGTGAGCATGCGTGCAATCGATCCGATTTGTGTGGCCGCTAGCCAAGCCGCTAGCACATAAACGCTGCGGCGCTGGGGACTCGGTGGAGACACTCACCGACAGCCGGGTGAGCCCAAACCATGGCCCAACGAGCGCCATGACAGCGAGCTTGCCGGAGATGAGGAGCACGAGGCCGGAGAGCACCTCCTTCCACTTCTCGACAAACAGCTGGCCCGAGATCTGTGCGCAGAGGGGATGTGTGTGTGAGTGTGTGTGCGTGTGTGCGTGCGTGCGTGTGTGTGTGTGTGCATGTGTGTGTGTGTGTGTGTGTGTGTGTGTATGTGTGTGTGCGTGCATGTGTGTGTGTGTGTGTGAGTACGAGGCCGGTGGGGACCTCCTTCCACTTAACGACAAACAGCTGGCCCGATATCTGTGCGCAGAGGGGATGGGTGTGTGAGTGTGAGTGTGTGTGTGCGTGTGTGCGTGCGTGTGTGTGTGCGTGTGTGTGTGTGTGTGTCTGCGTGTGTGTGTATGTGTGTGTGTGTGTGTGCGTGCATGTGTGCGTGTGTGTGTGAGTACGAGGCCGGTGGGGACCTCCTTCCACTTAACGACAAACAGCTGGCCCGATATCTGTGCGCAGAGGGGATGGGTGTGTGAGTGTGTGTGCGTGTGTGTGTGAGTGTGACCCGAGATCTGTGCACATGGATGGATGGATGGGTTGCGTGTGGCGGTGGCTGTAAGAGAGAGGGAGAGAGAGAGAGAGAGAGAGAGAGAGAGAGAGAGAGAGAGAGAGAGAGAGAGAGGCAGAGAGAGACAGGCAGAGAAACAATGTGTGTGCGTGTGTGTGTGTGTGGGAGACAGGCAGAGAAACAATGTGTGTGCATGTGTGTAAGCGACAGAGAGAGAGGGAGAGAGAGAGAGAGAGAGAGAGAGAGAGAGAGGCAGAGAGAGACAGGCAGAGAAACAATGTGTGTGCGTGTGTGTGTGTGGGGGGGGGGGGAGGAGAGAGAGAGAGAGAGAGGCAGACAGGGACAGGGACAGAGAAACAGTGTGTGGAGGTCTCAGCGCGCCTGAGGCACCACCACATCCGCGCAAGTCAGGCGTTGGGAATGCGGTAGGGTTGATGCTAGTGGTGTCATTAAGGAAACCAAAAAGTTTCCTGTTTGCCCCCGCAACATTGGAGAGAACATGCCGTACGGCCCCCGCAGCGAGGCGTTTTTTTCGCGGGAAAGTGTGAAACTTGTCAAATTTTGCACTTTTTGGAGCGAAATTTCCTGATTCGCCCCAGCACTTCCCCCCCCAATTTCCTGGTCTGCCCGCAGCGGGGTCTGCGGGGTCTGCGGGGTGCTAATGACACCACTGGTTGATGCGCACCTCCATCCCGACCGACATGAAGAAGAGGCCCATGAGCAGGCCCTTGTATGGATGAATGTCGGACTCGACCTGCAGCGCAAACTCGGTCTCCGCGATGAGCAGGCCGGCCAGGAACGCGCCGAGGGCGAGGGACAGGCCTGGGGTGTGTATGTGTGTGTGTGTGTGCGCGTGTGTGTGTGTGTTTGTGTCCAGCCACAGTACACAGTCCAGCCACAGCAGTCCACAGTCCAGCCACAGTCCACAGTCCACAGTCCACAAGCCCTGATGGACGCGTTCGCCGCGATGTTCGTCGCGATAATGCTCGGCCTGATCATCATCGGCCTGACGCTTTTCGCCACGCTCGTCACCATCTTCGTCGCCAGTCGCCCATGGGCCCGCAAGACCGCAGGCCACGCGCTTGCCAGGGTCGCCGTGTGGGTCGCAGGGTCAAACGATTTCAAATCACCCATGTGGCGCACCCACATCCGCATCGCGCTCTCCCCCCCCTCCCCCCCCACCCACCCCGACGCGAAGGCCGATGCAGGAACGCGTGAGGCCAAGCGCACGGCAAAGGCCGCCAGGCGCAAGGAGAAGCTCGCCCGCAACGCCCCCTCTCCTGCCCATGCAGCCCAGCCCCATGCAAGGCGCGCACCCCATGCACAGGCTGCGGCCGCTGCTGCCCCCCGCGCACAGCTCCCCCCAGTTGCCACACCGGAGCAGACTGAGGCCGCAGCGGCAGCCGCAACCTCTGCAATGGCTGGCCTCGCCGCGCCCGCCCAGCCCGCCCAGCCCATCCCGCCCGCCCAGCCCGCCCAGCCCATCCCGCCGCCCAGCCCGCCCAGCCCGCCATCCGTCCCGCCCAGCCGCAGCCCGCCCAGCCCTCCCCCCCAGCCGCCCCCCGCCCTACCCTGCCGCCCCGCACCCGCACCCGCCCGCGCCGCCGCCAACCCACCCCTGGTTTCTGCACGCTTCAGCACCTACCCGCTGCCTTCCGAGGCACAGTTGACGAGGCCACCGCCCCCCCTACCCACCCCCCCGGCCCCTCCACCGACCACGTCGTCCCCGGCGCCGCCACCGCCGTCACCCCCACGCGTGCAAGGGGACGCATGGGACTGGGCTGGGCCTACGCCGCCGCCGCCGCCATGCGCGCCACCATCGTGTCGCCGGCCCCCGTCCGCCGCGCTGCGTCCTCCCCTACCTCCCCCACCGCCGCCACCCCTGCCTCCCTCAACGCCTGGGGCGCCGCCGCCAACGAGCTCAGCCCCCCCGGCCAGAACGAGCGCTACGGGTCCCCACCCCCGTTCGGCACCACGATGCACTACGTGCACGCCGTCCCAGAGCCATCCCCGCCCAAGCCCGGTGTCACTACCCGGTCGCGCAGCGCAGCTGGCCCGGTAGGGCCACGCCTCTGAGCGCACCCCACACCGGGCAGGGCGACTAGCCACCGACCCTGCACCCACCGTCCCCCCGGCTCACGCGCGCGATCCCGTCCCACAATCTCTTGGGATCGCGCGCCCCCGCCTTCTTCACCCACGACACGACGTCGCAGCTTCCTACAACTGCCGCACCCTCTGGGGGGCAGCAGATGGCACACGCTCCGACCCCATGGCACACCCTGGCATCCTCGCCGCCGACCTCGAGAGCCTCGGCATACACATATGCGGCCTCCAGGAGGTGCGCCACCCCGGCTCCGGCCGACACACCCTCCCCAACGGCTACCAGTTCATCTGGTCCGGCCGCGCCCCCGACAGTAAACGACCGCACGAACACGGAGTTGGCGCCCTCCTGTCCCCCGACACCGCCAAGCTCTTGCGTGCTGCCGATGCCGGCTTTGCCGCCATCAACGAGCGCATCATGGTCTTGCGGTTTCAACCCAACGGCACCCTCCCCATGACCGTCGTCATCGCTTACGCCCCTACGGAAGCCGCCGCCGACGAGCCCGCCAAGGATCTGTTCTACGAGCGGCTCAACGAGGCCCTTTCCGACACCCCCTCACACCACTTCCTCCTGGTCCTTGGCGACTTCAACGCCAAGGTCTCCGCAGCGTCCCACACCGTTTACCCAGCGGTTGGTCGCCACACCTGCCCCCCCACACACAGCACAACCTTGACCTTCCCACCCAACTCCCCCCTCGCTGAGTTCCACCACAAACCCGGCATCAACGACAACGGACACCGGCTCCTTGACCTGTGCGCCGCGCACAACCTCGTTGTCACTTACTCCTTCTTCCCACACACCCCGTCGCGCGTCTACACCTGGTACAGCCGTACCGGCAAAGACTGCAACATCCCCGACCACATCCTCGTCCGACGTCCCCACTTGAGCTCAGTACAAGACGTCCGCGCGCGATGCCCCCTGACCAGACCACTCCTCACCGTCGTCAAACCTGACCACGTCCTCGTCACCACCCTCATCCGGCTCTGTTTCTCCAAAACATGGACCCACAAGCGCGCCCACCGCCCACGCCCCGCTCCGACCCCTCGCTACTTCACAGACCTTCTCCGCGACCCCGACACGCGACTGAGGTACGCAGCGGCTGTCACAGACGCCCTCGCCATCCCCCCTCCCGCACCCCTTCTCCTCACCCTCGACCAACAACTGGCCCACTTCATCGTATCCATTCACGCCGCGGCCAGCGAGGTCCTAGGCCCCCGCCCACCCGAGGTCCCCATCGACTTCACCCTCTCTGACCGTTCGCTCGAGATCGCCAGAAACCTGCAAGCTGCCCGCGCTGAGGGCGCTCCCCGGGAGCAGTCCAAGCACCTGGAGTCCGACCTCAAATCCTCCATCCGTGACGACTCTGACTCCCACTGGAGCCAAGCACGTGCATAACGATTTCGACAACAACAAACCCCACACCGCCCACCGCCCACTGTCCCGCCTCGTCGACCGCCCCCACGCCGCCTCCGCCCCCGCCGTCCGCTCTGGCGACCACTTGTGCTTCGGCGTTCAAGCCGTGGCCGACGCGTTTGGAGAACACTTCAAACAACTCCACGACTTCACCTCAACCGAATGCCTTGCCACGCTGGACTCACACCTGGCCCATGCCCCCTCCCCTCCTCCCCCGCCGTTGATGCCTCCACCCTCACGGGGCGAGGTGGAGACCGCGATCAGTTACAGTTACATCGGCTTTCCAGCAAAGACTACCTCTAGTCCTAGTACCATCGCCTAGACCCAAGTCCAGTTCTGGCCCTAACAATTACTTGTGAGGGGCGGTAGCCACCAGCCGGCTGCCTGCCAACGTGTAGTCCCAGAGCAAAAAGGAGAGCTATTGTGCGACGCCTCCAAAATAGGTCCTAACTGCTTCTAGGGGATAGGGGGTCAAGTGGCGCTTGCCAATCTACTTGACCGCCGTGGTGGAGGGCCGGCGCCTGAGGGGCAGCCGGACCGTACACCACGGCTCTCCACCCGACCCTATCCTGAGCACGCTCAAACGCCGTGTCCGAAAAAGTCTTCCAATCAGAACGAGTGCCACTAGTTTCGCCTAGCTGCTTAATCAGTAGCTTGAGAAAATAGTGTCGGGAGGAGGCTGGAGGCCGGCCTTGCTGCCGAGCCACATCCATTGTGCAGTCAAAAGTCGTACGAGGAAGACGAGAAGCCGGCATGCGCATCACATGGCCTAGCCACTGCATTGATCGCTTTGCCACAAGGCTCTCAATTGGCTCAGTGTCGCACGCCTGCCGAATATAAGTTAATCTGTGCCGGTCGACCAGGCGCACACCCAGAATGCGACGAAGGCAGTTAGAGTGGGCAACCTCCAATCGAGTCAGTTGTGTTTTAGTAGGGGCCCATGTTTCGCAGCCGTACAGAAAGTGGGGCAGCACGAAAGTGTTGTAAACCCGCATCTTAGACTGCACTTGCATCTTCTTGCTGGCCCAAATCTTATCAAAAGACGCAAACACGCCCAGCGCGCGACCGACACGCACACCGATCTCCTTTTCCACACCACAACTCTGGGTTATCCAACTCCCTAGATACTTAAATGCAGAGACGGTCTTCACTTCACCACCAGTCAGCGCAAACGTGGGCAGATCCGCGTCAAAATCTGCTGGCAAAATCATCACTTCTGTCTTGGCGGCGTTGATTTGCATGCCAAAGCTAGAGGACACTTTGTCAAGGATTTTCAGCATAAGCGCCAACTGAGCTGGGTCATGCGAGAACAAACATAAATCGTCGGCATACATCAGCATTACTATGCGCTCAACCGACGACGACAACACAGAGCCGCCGGCTCGGGTCACGACTGACACGCCAGCCCCCTCTGGCATCATGTCTAGCGCCTTTTTCACTATGTGGTCAATAAAAACATTGAACAACACAGGAGCAATGACGCACCCCTGTCGCACACCAGACGACACGGGGAATTCGTGCCCGATTTTCCCAGCCAGCCGCACGGCAGCTGCGGTGTTGGTGTGAAGATCCTCCAACAGATCAATAATGTGCGGATGAACACTATATAATCTAAGGACTCTCCACAGTGCCGCACGGTTTATGCAATCGTAAGCTTTAGAATAGTCGACAAATGCCACAGCCATGCATTGTTTGTACTCGGCATGTGCCGCGCTCAGCGAGCGCAGAGTAAAAATTGCATCAACAGTGCCTCTGCTTTTTCTGAAACCACACTGAGCCTCATGCAACTGACCACCAACCTGCGTGGAGACGCGGTGCAGAAGTATGGCAGCGTACACTTTCCCGGCAATAGAGAGAAGGCTTATACCGGTAGTTACCAGGGGAGTCACGCGGACCCTTCCCCTTATATAACGGTGTGATAATAGCAGTTTTCCATTCCCTCGGGGCTCTCCCCGACCGCCATACGGCGATG
Source organism: Chlamydomonas sp. UWO 241 (assembly GCA_016618255.1). Classification (NCBI taxonomy): domain Eukaryota; kingdom Viridiplantae; phylum Chlorophyta; class Chlorophyceae; order Chlamydomonadales; family Chlamydomonadaceae; genus Chlamydomonas; species Chlamydomonas priscui. The sequence goes on along the minus strand of VFSX01000111.1, from coordinate 351,038 downwards.
ATGACCCGGTGGAGCCATGCGATGGCAGGGGGGCACCGCAACAGCATGGCGTCCAGCTGGTCACCGCCCGGAGCGGCGGCCGAGCGCAACGCTCGCACACACGCCTCCGTCTCAGCCAGGTCAGGGGGGCGCCCGTGCGCCTCGTCCACCTCTGTGGCGCGTGTGAGCTCAAACGCCGCTACATCGTTCTCCAGCTGGTTCAGGGTCTCGTCGCTGAGCTTGGTCTCCCCGCCATATAGCTTGTCGAATGACTCTGTCATGGCCTTCAGCACCCCGTCTGGACCGCTGTGCAGCGCGCCCGAGACGTCCCGCATGGCAGGTGGGATCTGATGGCTGCGGCTGCGGCCCGCCAGCCTGTCGCACGCGCGCGCAAACTGGCGCAGATTCTTCTTGCGTAGCATGTCTTGCGCCTCCGCCACCTGCTGGCCGATCCACCTCTCCCTGTCTCTCTGCACAGCTGCGTCGGCCGCGCGGTTGGCGCGGTTGCGCTCGTTTGGCAGCAGCAGACTTGCTCCTGAGCCATGCCGAGTGCGCGCGCTGCCGGGCGTCCATGAGCCGGAGGGTGCGCTGCGACAGAGTGAACTGCCAGCCGCGCCGCCGGCGGCTGCCGCGTGGAGCGAGGTGGTTGGTGGCCACCTCGCGAATGGCAGCAGCCATCGCGTCGTACTCCGCCTGGGCATCAGCGCCCTCGGGCGGCACGGCCTCCAGCAGCCCAAAGCGATCGGACAGCTGGAGGTTGAACTCACGACGGACAGCCGGGCGCCGCAGTTGTGAAGAGTCCCATGCGCGCCGCTGAGAGCCGCCTGCATGGCGGGAGGCTCGCATGCGGAGGCGCATGGACAGTACCACCATGCAGTGATCGCTGTCCCAGGTTGGGCTCCTACGCACCCTACAGTCTGTCACCGCATGCATGCGGCGGCGCGCGACCAGGATGTAGTCCTTGACGCTGTGCAGGCGGCGCACAGAGCATGCATGCCGTCTGCTCTGTGCAACAGCCATGGGGCTGATGTGGGTGTACTGGTGCTCAGGCCTGTGGGGGGTAGAGAGTGTTGGCAGCGCGCAGGCTGCAAGCAGTGGCAGTGTCAAGGAGCAGGCGACCGTTCCTGCTGGCCACCGCTGGCTCCGTGAGGGGCAGGTGCTTGCCAACGCATTCGTGGTCGGACACCGAATCCCTCCCCACTGCTGCATTGAAATCACCTGCCACGATGAGCAGATCGCGCTTGTCGTTGGCCTTGTCCGCGAGCGCCGCTACTCGAAGGTAGAAGTCGCCAGCCTCCTCGTCGCTCGCTGCCTCCGTTGGACTGTAGGCGCTGACGATGGTGATCATCTGCCCACGGTCCGCTGCAAAGCGGGCCTGGATGAGGCGGTCGGACACCGCCTCCCAGGAGACGAGTGCCGATGCCCATGCAGGGGACAACAGCAAGCCCACCCCACGCTGCCGGTGCTCCCCACCCGACCATAGCAGCGTCCACGACGTGTCGCCCGTAGCCACTTGCGCCTCCCCGGAGCCGGTCCTGCGCAGCTCCTGAAGCGCTGCAACACCGACGCTAAGCTTGGCGCAATCTTGCACCAGACTCGCCAGTTTGACCAGTCCCTCGTCCTCTGCAGGACATGTCCGCACGTTGAACGTAGCCACTCTGGTGTTCTGATTGACGACTTGGACGCGTCGCCAGGCGTGCCCCGCTACACGCGGGGACTGGGCAGGAAAAGGCTGCATGCATGGGGTGCCTTGTTTCCCCTTTGCTCGCATCCGCGGCCAGCCAGCTCAAGTCCGCGAGGCGTCCTTGGCCGTCTGTGATGCCGGGCCGGTATGCCCTCCTTGGGTTGGCTCTACGCTACAGGGTCATCGGACTCGCGTCGTCGACACCTGGATCGCAGCGCGCCCGGGGGGTTGCCACCCCCCCGAGCGCACTAGTAGAACGTAGAAGCGGTGTGTTGGACTGTGTTTGTTGACCGCGATCAAAACCCTCAAAAACTCCGCCCCTGGTTACGACAACATCACCGCCCCGCTCATCAAGCACGGCGGCGACATTGTCACCGGAGCCCTCCACCGTCTCATCATCTCGTGTTGGAACACCATAACCATCCCTACCGCGTGGAAGCAGGCGGACATCTGCCCCCTCTACAAGGGCGCATCATCCGGCCCGACCACAGCCACCAAATCCTACCGCGGCATCTCCCTCCTTCCCGTCCCGGGCAAAGTCTACACCCACGTCCTCCTCACCCGCCTCGAACGACACCTGGATGACTACCTCTCCACCTACCAATTCGGCTTCCGGCCCGGCCGAGGCACCACCGCCCCCATTTTTACCCTACGCCGCCTCCAAGAGGAGTCTCACTGCGCCCAAGCCCCTCTTCACGTGGCTTACGTCGACCTCTCCAAGGCTTTTGACCGAGTCAACCACACCGCCCTCTGGCACACCCTCCTCCGTCGAGGCGTACACCCCGACCTCCTCTCCCGCCTCGAGAGCCTCTACTCTGGTGCCACCGCCAGAGTCCGTGTAGGCAGCGCCTACTCTGCCTCCTTTCCCCTCGAAGCTGGAGTCAAGCAAGGCTGCCCCCTCTCCCCCCTCCTCTTCAACATCTTCATCGACACCGTCATCCGATCCCTGATAGCCCAGCTCCCCAACGCAGGCATCCAAATCGGCTACATGGTGAACGGCACTCTCCACACACCCCTCCCACGCCACGGTTTCGACTCTACCCTACTCCCCCTCCTCTACGCGGACGACATAGCTCTGATGGCACTCGACATCGATGCCCTCAAAGACATGCTCGCCCGCCTCGACCAGATCTGCTCCGACCTCGCACTCGAGATCAACTACGCCAAGACCGTGCACCAAACCCTGGGTCACCCGTCTGCCCACACCGACACCCCAGCACCGATCTCCATCCCTTCCACTTCCTCCTCTAACCCCCACCTCGTCCACCCCACAGACAAGTTCAAATACCTCGGCAGTATTTATTCCACACCCGCAGCCCCCTCCCCCTCCGATGCACACCCTGTCTCCCACTCAGACGCCGGGATACTCGATGCCGAGATCTCACGCCGCATTGGCTCTGCCTGGTTTGCCTACAAACGCCTTACCCTACGGTTCTGGGACGCCCCCCCTGAAGTCATCTCTGACTCTACTAAGATCCGTCTGTACAATGCCTATGTTGTTTCCGCACTCCTTTATGGATGCCAAGCATGGACACTGAACAAAGCCCACATCCACCGCCTCGAGGTTACTCACAACCGATTCCTACGCCGCCTTAAGCGGATCCCCCACAACCTTTCCCCTTCCTCCCCTCACACCTCCACCATCGAGATGCACGCCAAGGACCCACCCACAGCGCCCTTCATCGACACCATCAACAAACACCGAGCTGCGTTCATCGGTCCCCTCATCCGCCACCTCCCCCCCTCTCCATCTCCTCAGCCCCTCCACCCTCCCCACCCCAGCCCCGCCATCTTCCCCTCCCCTCCCCCTCCCCAGCCCGTTCACCCTCCACACCCCATCTTCCCAGCCACCGCCGCACTTTTCATGTGCCGTCGACCGGACGCGGATGGCCTCCACGCGGGAGGGGCCATCATGTCGTACCGGCAAAATGCAGGTGACATTTTCACATCCCAACGGTTTCGAGACGCCGTCAAGAATCGCTTTGACCAGTTCAAACGAGAGCGAGCCAAGTACGCCGCGTACCCAGAGCTCACGCGCATCCTCGACAACCGAGTCCCACCCGGATGGCTCACCCTAGCGAGATTTCCACAGCTGTGGGAGTCCATATGCGGCGATCTGATTAAGGCGGGATAGAGGTTGCGACCACCACACAGCCTCAGAGAGAGTGAGAGTGATCACAGTCAGTTTAGTCAGCGTACAACACAGCGTACTTAGATGCAGTGCCTCAGAGGCAGCCCCCCCGCAGCAGAGTGGCATTATATCCCCTCATAGCGACGAGTGGTCTCCCGCTATTGACAGACGCCCTTTCGCCGACCTCTGGAACGATATCGCCGTTATCTTTGTAACGATCTGGAATGGAATGGAATGTGTGTGTGTGTGTGTGCATGTGTGCATGTGTGCGTGCGTGTGTGTGTGTGTGTGTGTGTGTGTGTGTGCGTGTGTGCATGTGCGTGCGTGTGTTAACGTGCGCGTCTGTATGCATCTTTACTTGTGAGTCAAGCCTTCCCTTGCGCAGATCAGGCGACAGCAGCGTGCGGAAGGCTCCAGAAACGCAGGAGAATAGGACTCGGAGGCCTCCTCATCAAGTCCCCCCCCCCTTCCCAAATAGTAACCGACGGCGCACCAGCCCCCCCCTTCCCCCCCAAATAGTAACCGACGGCGCACCAGCGAGCGAGGTCAGGAACGAGGTCCCGAGGCAAACGAACAGCGTCGTGCTCGCAAATATCTCCGCGTTGGCAAACTCTGACATCTGAGGAGGTGTGGGAGGAGGTGTGGAGAGTGTGGGGAGGTGCGGCAGCATCAGCGTGGTGCTTGCATAGATCTCTGCGTTGGCAAATTCAAACATCTGAGCGCTGGGATGGGGTGTAGAAAAAGGTGTGGGGGGGAGGTGTGGAGGTGTGGCAGCATCAGCGCGGTGCTCGCAAAGATATCCGCGTCGGCAAACTCAAGACATTTGAGGGCTGGGGGGTGGGAGGGTGTGTGTGAGGAGGTGTGGGGAGGTGTGGGGAGGTGTGGCAGCATCAGCTTGCAGAGATCTCTGCGTTGGCAAATTCAAACACCTCCGAGGGGAGGGTGTTCGGGGGGAGGGGGGAGGGCGGTGCCATCACCAGCTCATTCCCCTAAAATGTGCGGATCAGCAGTGCATGGCAGTGTGTGCAAGGGCGGTGTGGCCGGCGCAGTGATTTTCTTTCCAGTTTTTTGTTCTGGTAGCCAACGTCATATACCGCCTTGATTGCTGCCTTGATGATGATGATGGATCTTACAGTCTGTGTGACACCAGTAATGATGTATAAGACCGGTGTCGGCGCTAGCGCCCGACACCTTAAACTCAGTTTCAGTGGGAAACTGGCTGGCTACCTGGTAGGGGTGAGGGTAAACCCCCACACGCGCGCACGCACTGGACCTAGACAGGACACTGGGCCCCCAGATCCACCCTATACCACCCAGGTAGTGACAGCAACGCATTGTTGGTGTGCGCCTGTGTTCTACTACTAGTCCCGCCGCCGCCATTGGCTCCAGCAATCTCCTCCATGCCCGCCAGCAATCTCCTCCACGCCCGCCAGCAATCTCCTGTATGCCCGCCAGCAATCTCCTCCATGCCCGCCAGCAATCTCCTGTATGCCCGCCAGCAATCTCGTCCATGCATGGGCGCCGCCATGCGATCTCCATGCGCCGCGCCGCGCTCCATGCGCGCCAGCACCCGTACCACCCGCCTCATTCCCGTTCTTTAGCCATTTCCCGTGACACCTATGGCTGATCCTTGTTCCGCCGTCCCCTTTGGCATCTGTAACCCGTATCCTCTCCCTGTAGCCTCATTCCCCGTTCTTAACCGCCATCTCCATTATGGTGCCTCGCCTCGCCCCATGCCGCACGGCTAGTGTATTGATTGCTGCGCCATCTATAATCTGCGCCTTGGGGCAGGGAACCCCTGCGCCACAACCTCCTCACAAAGCCTAGCCGCATGTGCCTCGCTTCCCATGTTTCTCAATTTCTCGCCATCCGCTTCCATGCCCGCCTGCAATCTCCTCCACGCCCGCGAGCAATCTCCTGTTTGCCCTCAAGCAAGCTCCTCCATGCCCGCCAGCAATCTCCTCCATGCATGCACGCGCAGAGCGCCGCCATGCAACCCCCATGCGCCGCGCGCGCCGTGCGCGCGCCGCGCCCGCCAGCTCCGGTAGCCTCATTTCCCGTTCTTTACCCATGCGCCGTGACGCATTAGCCTTGTCCGCCGTCCCCTGGCATGCATAACCCGTAGCCTCATCCCCGGTAGCCGCATTCCCCGTTCTTAGCCGCCATCTCCATTATGGTGCCCGCCCGCTGGTGGGGCCTCGCCTCGCCCAATGCCGCACGGCTGGAGCATCGATCGCGTCGCCATCTAATAATCTGCGCCTTGGGGCAGGGAACCCCTGCGCCGCAACTCACAAAGCCTAGCCGCATGTGCCTCGCTTCCCATGTTTCTCAATTTCTCGCCATCCGTCTCTCTCTTCCATCCAGGCACAGTAAACCATTAGGAGCCGCAATCTGCTTGAGTTCCGATCGTTGTGAGAGGGGGTGCATGCTCGCCGCAATTCTCGTCATCGTGCATCGGGCTCTCCATCGTACCGCTGCCCCATCTGCCACATAGCCTCGCCCCATCAGGACCAGTTCACCAGTAGCGCTGTGCGTCAGAGCCGGTCAGGGTAAATTTCCAGATTTTCAGCCGCCCAGTACCAAGCGCAGTTGTCCCGGTTGTCCGCCATCGAGCGGCGCCAGGGCGGGAGCCCCTGGCGAAGAGCTTATGAACACAAACACACAGAGCCTTAGCGTTGACCGTTGACAGTCAAATTCAGGTCGTTTTCAAGCTTTCGACGAGCTCCATCTGTTGGGATCGCCAGACCATCAAGCAAAGCACTCAATCATATGGCTACCATTGGCCAGTAGCCCAGACGAAATGACTGGGCCGGCGCACCTTCTTGCACGGTTGGATGATGCACCGCCACCGACCACAATCACGCTTATGCACAACACACACGCACAAGCACACACACACACACAAACACACACACGCACACACACACGCAAACACAGTCAGGGTCTAACACGCCACCAAAGGCGCCCGACAACTGAACAATTGACACACACACACACACACACACAGACACACACACGCACCTTCTTGTACAGCGGCTGGATGATGAGTCGCCCGCCCACCACAATCACGCGATGCACACACACACACACACACAGACACACACACAGACACACGCACTTTCTTATACGGCGGCTGGATGATGAGTCGCTCGCCCACCACAATCACGCCGATGCACACACACAGACACACACACACACACACACACGCACCTTCTTGTACAGCGGCTGGATGATGAGTCGCCCGCCCACCACAATCACGCCGATGCACACACACACACACACACACACACGCACCTTCTCGTACAGCGGCTGGATGATGAGTCGCCCGCCCACCACAATCACGCCGATGCACACACACAGACACACACACACACACACACACACGCACCTTCTTGTACGGCGGCTGGATGATGAGTCGCCCGCCCACCACAATCACGCGATGCACACACACACACACACACACACAGACACACACACAGACACACACACAGACACACGCACTTTCTTGTACGGCGGCTGGATGATGAGTCGCTCGCCCACCACAATCACGCCGATGCACACACACAGACACAGACACACACACACACACACGCACCTTCTTGTACAGCGGCTGGATGATGAGTCGCCCGCCCACCACAATCACGCCGATGCACACACACACACACACACACACACGCACCTTCTCGTACAGCGGCTGGATGATGAGTCGCCCGCCCACCACAATCACGCCGATGCACACACACACACACAGACACACACACACACGCACCTTCTTGTACAGCGGCTGGATGATGAGTCGCCCTCCCACCACAATCACGCCGATGCACAGCACCGCCTTGATGGCGGCGTAGCCGAGCGCCTGCGCGATCTTGGCCATGCCCCCCGATGCGCCGTCGGGCGACGGAGCCAGCAGCGGGATGAGCATGAGCAGCACGACGACCGCGAGGTCCTGCCAGGGGGGTGGGGGTGGGGGAGGGGGGGCTTCGGTTTCGGCCCTCTGTTTTGGATAAGGATCGGCTTTCAGTTTCAATCACATTTCAAGCTTCGTCTTTTTTTTTTTTTTTTTTTTTTTTCTTTTTTGCGCTTTTGTTTTTTTGCGCTTTTGTGGCGTCGGGCGACGGCGCCGGCAGCGGGATGAGTATGAGCAGCACGACGACGGCGAGGTCCTGTGTGTGTGTGTGGGGGGGGGGGGAGTCGGATTCGGCGCTCTGTCGCGGTCAAGTTTCGGCTTTCAGTTTCGGTGAAGTTTCGGCTTAGGTTTGGTTTGGTTTCGCCTTTTTGTGCCTTTGCGCCGTCGGGCGACGGCGCCAGCAGCGGGATGAGCGTGAGCAGTACGACGCGGTGAGGTCCTGCAGCAGCAGCACCGGTAATCGAGTTCAGCTCGCGCGTGTACACACACACACACACACGCCCACACGCACACCCACCTGCAGCAGCAGCACCGAGAAAACTCCAGCTCGCGCGTGCACACACACACACACACGCACACACACACACATACATACACACACACACACGCGCGCACACCAGTGGTCCCTGGGAAGGATTTTAGTAATTGTTTTTTTGCCGGCTCCAGCAACTTTGACCGCTCATACCAGGCACAACACACAGCGGGTATTCATGTAACGCATGCCGTTGGGCTGCTTTCGGCACGCGCTTTCCAACGCACCGCTCCACGCCCTCTCCCACTTAGTGTGTGGTGATTTTCTGGGAAATGGGAAATCCGGCTCGGAGCGGTATATAGCTCGCAGGGGAATCACTGGCGCACACCCACACACACACACCTGCAGCAGCAGCACCGAGAAGATTGCACACCCGTGCACACACGCACACACGCACACACACACACACACACACAGCTGCAGCAGCAGCACTAAGAAAATTGCGCATCCGTCCACACACACACACACACACACACCTGCAGCAGCAGTACCGAGAAGATTGCGCGCCCGTGGCGCGAGCCCATCTCGCCGCGGTCCTCGAGCACAGCGATGCCTGCAGGGGGCGGCACGTGCTGGCGTGATATATTTGTCTATTTAATTCTGCATTTTTCTTCCTCTTCTTCTTCTTCTTCTTCTTCTTCTTCTGATGATTATGTTTATTATCATTGATCGATTGATTGATCCATCCATTATTATTGTTTCACCTCGCGCACGGCGATGCCTGCGGGGGGCGGCACGTGTTGGCGTGAGCCAGTATTTCCGTTATAGCCACCCGGCACCTCGCAAACGTGTGGAATTTCTGGGGTGAGTTTGGCCGATTTGGGCCGGCGCTGCGGGGGGACATTGCGTGAATTTTGACCCGAAAAAAGTGAAATTGACAATTGAGGCCCGGGGTGAGCCATCACTTTCCCAAGATCCTAAGCGGAACCAGACGCACCGACTGCCGCTGTCGACATGGCCAGCAGACCACCGAGGATGACTGCCGACGACAGGCACATACGCACACACACACACACACACGCATATACACACACACACACACTCAAACACACACATATACACACACACGTACCGACTGCCGTCGTCGGCATCACCAGCGCGCCACTGAGGACGATTGTTGACCACACACACACACGCACACATGCAAACACTATATCTGTCTCACCGACTGCTGTCGTTGACATGGCCAGCGCGCCACCAAGGATGATTGCCGACGACACGGGCACACACACATATACACACACACACACACACACACACACACACCTGCACAGACCAACACGCATGCGCGCACACACACACACACACACACGCACGCGGACATGCTCACACACACACGCACAACGCATCTGCGCGCACACGCACACGCGCACACACACGCACACACACAAACACACGCACCAACTGCCGTCGTCGACATCGCGAGCGCGCCACCGAGGATGATTGCCGACCACACAAACACACACGCAGACACACACACACACACACGCATATACACACACTGTCTCACCGACTGCCGTCGTCGACATCGCCAGCGCGCCACCGAGGATGATTGCTGACGACACGGGCAGGCCGGCGAACGCCATCGCGAAGCCGGCGACACCGAGGAGGGTGAATAGTACCTGGGTGTGGGAGAGAGTGAGAGTGTGTGTGCGTGTGTGCATGTGTGCGTGTGTGTTCGAGCGTGTGTACGTGTGTGTGTGGGGGGGGGAGGGCACCAAGGAGGGTAAATAGTACCTGGGTGTGAGAGTGTGTGTGTGTGTGTGTGTGTGCGCGTGTGCATGTGTGTGTGGGGGGGGGGGGGCGGGGTCAGCCCCGAGGTCGACGTTGAAGAGCCGGCAATACGCCAATACGAGAGCAGCCTCCTACCCCTGGATCACCCCCTTCCCCCTTGAAAGCCCAAACACGTGTCGTATCGTACCTGGAGCGTGCCCATGCCAAACACATGCATGGCCATCGACGTCCCAAAGCAGGCGCGCGGTCAAGCCTTTCTCTCTTGGAAGGGACTATTCTCTGGGTCAGGACGCCCCCCCCCCCCTGCCCCCTCCTGGTAAAGCTCACGTCTCTTATCTCACCTGCAGCGTGCCCATGCCAAACACGTACTTGGCCATCGACGCGAGGCGGTCGAGTGAGAGCTCGAGGCCGATGTTGAAGAGCAGGAAGACGACTCCCATCTCGGCCAGGTGCTTGATGTTGTTCACGTCCTGTGTACGTGTGTTTGTGTGTTTGTGTGTGTGTGTGTGTGTGTGTGCTTGCTTGCATGTGTGTGTGTGTGTGCGTGTGTGTGTTCGTGCAACCAATGTTGGAGAGCAGGAAGACGACGATCATCTCGGCCAGGTGCTTGATGTTGTTCACGTCCTGTGTACGTGTGTTTGTGTGTGTGTGTGTGTGTGTGCTTGCATGTGTGTGTGCGTGCGTGTGTGTGGTCGTGCGGCCAATGTTGGAGAGCAGGAGGACGACGCCCATCTCGGCCAGGTGCTTGATGTTGTTCACGTCCTGTATACGTGTGTGTTCAGGGGGTGGGGGCGTCTGTGTGTGCTTATGTGCTTATGTGCTTATGTGGTGATGATTGTGGATTTCACAGTCTGTGTGTGACATCAGTAACTATGTATGAGACCTGTGTCGGCGCTAGCGCTCGACACCTAAAACTCAGCTTCAGGATGAAACTGGCTGGCTACCTGGTAGGGGCGCGAGTAACCCCCCACATGCGCGCACGCACTGGATTTAGACAGGGCACTAGGCCCCCAGATCAACCCCTATTGTTAGTTTTGCCTGGGTCTTTTTTAAGTACCGGGTACTTATTTAAGTACCCAACTTTGTGGTAACCACATTTGGCATCTAGAGTGCACCCCTGGATCCCTCATTAAAAAGTATGTTAGTTTACACCAACATCTCGACCTCCACAGACGGGCGAGACAGCACGCGTAACCCTGCCCCCCTTAGATGCTGTCGCGAGGGGACATTTTGGGCCGCGGGCCAGATTACCCCATATGTATGTGTGTGTGTGTGTGTGTGTGCTTGATGTTGTTGACGTCCTGCAGTGTGTGCATCCGAGTTTTCAGTGAACCCCGAGGCCCCGCCAGGTATTTCCAAGACAAAAGGAGAAGCGCAAGCTTGCGCGCAAGGTGGGGGAGGGGCACAATGATAAGTGGTTCCGGTAAGGATCGCTGTGCGGGCGCGCGATACGATCCAAGCAGTCAATCCAACGAATCAGCACAACAGTGCAGTCAGCCAGCTCAGCTCCTTAATAAGAGCGAAAGCTGGCACACAAATTTGGGAAATGATGGCTCACCCCGGGGTTCACAGCTCGCTTCCTTATCTCTCCCCTCCAGGGCTCCGTCCGCAACCCTGCCCCACCTCATCAGAGGCCATGGAAGCGTGTAGCAGGCACTCTGGGGCCACTCTACGAGGATCTGAGGCCCCCGCGGGCCTGCGACACGCCGTCTCACACTTTCCGCAAGCCTTCACACTTTCCGCAACTCGTTGCGGCAAACGTCCTCGATTCTCCGCAACCATTGCGGAGACCTCCGCAAGGTTGCCGCTTGTGGAGGTTATCATCTCGGACGGAGCCCTGCAACCCGCCGGTTGCCCACACTCTCCCCACACCTGCACGATGCCGAGCGCGTGCGGCCCCACGAGCGCGCCCCCAATGAGGTAGCCCAGCACAGGGTTGCCTCCCGGAATCTTGGAGACCACCAGTGGCACGCAGATGATGGACGTCGCCAGCAGGGCGATGGCCTCGAGCAGCGCGACCTGGTGTGTATGTGTGTGTGTGTGTGTGTGTGATCTTGGAGACCACCAGTGGCACGCAGATGATGGACGTCGCCAGCAGGGCGATGGCCTCGAGCAGCGCGACCTGGTGTGTGTGTGTGTGTGTGTGTGATCTTGGAGACGGCCAGCGGCATGCAGATGATGGACGTCGCCAGCAGGGCGATGGCCTCGAGCAGCGCGACCTGGTGTGTGTGTGTGTGTGTGTGTGTGATCTTGGAGACGGCCAGCGGCATGCAGATGATGGACGTCGCCAGCAGGGCGATGGCTCTCGAGCAGACCTGGTGGTGGGGGTGATTTTACAGTCTTGTGGAAGCCTATTTTGTGTGTGTGTGTGTTGTGGCGAGTGCGTCGTGTGCAGGTGTCGTGTCGTGGTACTTTGGCAGTCATCTAGGCTCGGCTTCAGAAGTGTTCACAGTTTCTGTCTGACCTCTCTCTTCTTTCGTCTGTCTAAGCAGAAGCCCCTCCCCTCAGCCTCGGGCACCGATGTATGTTGCGGCAGGCGTGCACTTTGCTCCAGGCTCCAAACCCTTCAGCTACCCCCTCCCCCCCCCCCCCCCCCACAAGCCAAAATCAATTGCCTCCCCCCCCCCCCCCACAAACAATAACACCAGCGTCCCTCCTCACCGCGGCCCGTGTATGTGCGGCAGCGCGTGCACCAGCTTTGCTCCAGGGCTTCCAAACCCCTTCCAGCTCCCACCCCCCCAACCCACAATCAGCCAAATCCACTTTGCCGCACCCCCCCCCACAAAATAAACCAGCGTCCCTCCCCTCACTCAGGGCCCGTTAATGTGCGCAGGCTTTGCACCAGCTTCGCCACAGGAACCCTACCAGCCCCCCCCCCCACACACAAAAATAGCCAAATCATTTTTGCTCTGCCCCCCCCCCAAAAAAAAGAGCAGCCAAGGCGCCCCCCCCCCCACACACACCACTCGGGCGTGTTGTGCGGACAGCGCCGGGGCAACCAGCATATCGCCACCCAGGGGCTCACAAACAGCGGCAGCGCGACAAACGCTGCGGCCGCAGTGTGGTTGGTGGCATAGTACTGCGCACGTGTGTGTGTGCAGTGTGCGTGTAGGGGGCGGTATGTGTGTGCGTGTGTGTGAGTGTGCGTGCGCGTGTGTGTGTGTGTGTGTGTGCACATGTGTGTGTGTGCGCGTGTGTGTGTGTGTGTTTGTGTGTATGCGTGTGTATGTGTGTGTGTGCGTTGTGTGTGTGTGTATATGTGTGTGTGTGTGTGCATGTGTGTGCGTGCGCGCGCGTGTGCGTGTGTGTGTTTTCACGTGTGTGTGTGTGTGTGTGTGTGTGTGTGTGTAAAGCTGCTGCATGGCATCCTTCACACACACACACACACACACACACACACACACACACGGAGTGCGACCCACCACGCCATACGCAACAGCCGCGATCACGGCATACTCGGTGTAGTTTGGCTTCTTGGGCGCCGGCTCGGCGTACAGCTGCTCTGATGGCCGTCCGGCCATTGGAGTGGCGCCAACCATAGCAGCCGCCGCGGCCTGTGCCAAGGGATGGGGGGGGAGGGGCGGTTATGCCATGTGTGGGCGCGCGGGAACCAGGGCGGGGACCCCAAGGAGTGAGCTAAAGTTGGGGAGCATCGTTGTTTGGGGTTCAGTCACAATGGCGGTGGCCCCCCCTTTGAGCCCTACTCCCTATCCGCCAAGCCCTGACACCAAAGTAGCCCCGGTGGGGCGCCCACCGTGACGGCGACAGCGGCGGCGGCGGCCGGCGACGCCGACGATTCTGCTGGCTCTGCCTGGGCAGCGGAGGGCAGCGGAGGAGCCATGCACCCTGAGCATTCAACCGTACACGCTCAGCCCTAGTCCCTATCCGCCAAGCCCTGACACCAAAGTAGCCCCGGCGAGGCGCCCACCGTGACGGCGACGGCGGCGGCGACGGCCGGCGACGCCGACGAGTTTGCTGGCTCGGCCTTGGGCAGCGGAGGAGCAATGCAACAGCTATTCAAAAACCTAAACACTCGGCTCCACTCCCCATCCGCCCTAAAACCAGAGAATCCTAAAAACACAGCCCCGGCGAGGCGCCCACCGTGACGGCGACGGCGGCGGCGACGGCCGGCGACGCGGACGCCGGCTCTGCCTTGGCGGCGGTCTTGGCGGTCTTGGTGGCGGTGGCGGACGGGGTGGCGGCGGCAGAGGCGGTCGCAGATGTCGTCGCGGGCCCGGTTGTGTCTGCGATTGCGTCAAACGCCTTTCGGAGCGCAGAGGCGGTCTCCTGCGGGTGTGTGTGCGTGCGTGCGTGTGTGTGTGTGTGTGTGTGTGCGTGGAGGAGGTCGTCGCGGGCCCGGTCGTGTCTGCGATCGCATCAAACGTCGTTCGGAGCGCAGAGGCGGTCTCCTGCAGGAGGGGGGTGGGGGCGGGTTGGGGGTGGGGGGGAGCGATTTGACAGCCCGCCGGATGACTGCATTGGCCTGAAAGGCCTGTGTGGGTCGTGCCTGCGACCGCGTCAAACGCCTTTCGGAGCGCAGAGGCGGTCTCCTGCATGTGTGCGTACGTGCATGTGTGTGCGTGTGTGTGTGTGTGTGTGCGTGTGTGGAGTGTGTGTGTGTGTGGAAGGTGTGTGTGTGTGTGTGTGCGTGTGGAGGGGGGGGGCGATTTTACAGCCCGCTGGGCGACTGTATTGGCGTATAGGGGTATAAGGGTCAAAGGGTATTTATAACCTTATAAGGGTATAAGGGTATAAGGCCTGTGCTTGCGCACCCTAGAAAGGAGGCTGGCGGCTGTCAAAACTCTAGCTGCCATCTTCCGTCATGATTGCTGTGCTTGCGGTGTGTGAGTGGGGACGGACGGGGGGGGGGGGGGGCCTGGCAGCCGCGCGCACACAGTGTGTCAGTGTTCCATACAACCGCTTTGCCTTGCCGATTAAATAATGACGAGGACGTGCCGGCAAGGTCGATTTCTAAAACAAGAATGCCGAAAGAGTCGAAAAGGCCAAACGTCACAGCCAAAAGTGACGTCAAGACGGGGAAAAAACAATAAAAAATCCCGCGGCAAAGCACCCAAATTATAAACAATTTACCCCCTTGATAAAAGTGGCGGCAAGGTAAAGTGGAACTACGGTACCCTCAGGGCCTGCACCCCATACAAGTGAAAAATGGCATAAGGAAGTGAGCCTGAGGGCCCGGGCGAGCCGTCATTTTGCCAAGATCCTTAGCGGAAGCACTGCAGCGCGTGCACCCCACACGCACACACGCGCAGCTGCGTTGCGGGGGGGCACCTGACCAGTGATTCTCCTGTGAGCCGTATACCGCTCCGGGCCGGGTTTCCCATTTCTCAGAAAACCACCCCACACTTGGTGGGAGAGGGCGTGAAGGGGTGCGTTGGAAAGGTCTCGCCGAGCGCAGCACAACGGCACGCGTAGCGTGAATACCCGCTGTGTATTGTGCCTCTGGGGCTCGATTAACGGAGGCGCGTTCTCGTCGCCGAGCCCTGGACCCAGCAATGCGGCGCTGCTGGTTACGAGGATCTCCGTGCCGCTGACGAGCGGGGTAAAATACGACTGGCCCGGCTCCTGCTAGACTGCCCCTCGGTGGAACACTTCAGGAGCGGCTTGCCCGGCGCTGCCATGGCTTGGCGAGTAGCCGCGGCGCTGCCGCGGCCCGTGCTGGGAGACGGCCCTTATCCTCCCCCCATGCAGAACGCGCTGCGATGCAGGTGTCGACGACGCTAGTCCGATGACCCTGTAGCGTAGAGCCAACCCAAGGAGGGCATACCGGCCCGGCATCACAGACGGCCAAGGACGCCTCGCGGACTTGAGCTGGCTGGCCGCGGATGCGAGCAAAGGGGAAACAAGGCACCCCATGCATGCAGCCTTTTCCTTGCCCAGTCCCCGCGTGTAGCGGGGCACGCCTGGCGACGCGTCCAAGTCGTCAATCAGAATACCAGAGTGGCTACGTTCAACGTGCGGACATGTCCTGCAGAGGACGAGGGACTGGTCAAACTGGCGAGTCTGGTGCAAGATTGCGCCAAGCTTAGCGTAGGTGATGCAGCGCTTCAGGAGCTGCGCAGGACCGGCTCCGGGGAGACGCAAGTGGCTACGGGCGACACGTCGTGGACGCTGCTATGGTCGGGTGGGGAGCACCGGCAGCGTGGGGTGGGCTTGCTATTGTCCCCTGCATGGGCATCGGCACTCGTCTCCTGGGAGGCGGTGTCCGACCGCCTCATCCAGGCCCGCTTTGCAGGGGACCGTGGGCAGATGATCACCATCGCCAGCGCATACAGTCCAACGGAGGCGGCGAGCGACGAGGAGGCTGGCGACTTCTACCTTCGAGTAACGGCGCTCGCGGACAAGGCCAACGACAAGCGCGATCTGCTCATCGTGGCAGGTGATTTCAATGCAGCAGTGGGGAGGGATTCGGTGTCCGACCATGAATGCGTTGGCAAGCACCTGCCCCTCACGGAGCCAGCGGTGGCCAGCAGGAACGGTCGCCTGCTCCTTGATACTGCCACTGCATGCAGCCTGCGCGCTGCCAACACTCTCTACCCCCACAGGCCTGAGCACCAGTACACCCACATCAGCCCCATGGCTGTTGCACAGAGCAGACGGCATGCATGCTCTGTGCGCCGCTTGCACAGCGTCAAGGACTACATCCTGGTCGCGCGCCGCCGCATGCATGCGGTGACAGACTGTAGGGTGCGTAGGAGCCCAACCTGGGACAGCGGTCACCGCATGGTGGTACTGTCCATGCGCCTCCGCATGCGAGCCTCCCGCCATGCAGGCGGCTCCCAGCGGCGCGCATGGGACTCTTCACAACTGCGGCGCCCGGCTGTCCGTCGTGAGTTCAACCTCCAGCTGTCCGATCGCTTGGGCTGCTGGAGGCCGTGCCGCCCGAGGGCGCTGATGCCCAGGCGGAGTACAACGCGATGGCTGCTGCCATTCGCGATGTGGCCACCAACCACCTCGCTCCACGCGGCAGCCGCCGGCGGCGCGGCTGGCAGGTCACTCTGTCGCAGCGCACCCTCCGGCTCATGGACGCCCGGAAGCGCGCGCACACGGCATGGCTCAGGAGCAAGTCTGCTGCTGCCAAACGAGAGCGCAACCGCGCCAACCGCGCGGCCGACGCAGCTTTGCAGAGAGACAGGGAGAGGTGGATCAGCCAGCAGGTGGCGGAGGCGCAAGACATGCTACGCAAGAAGAATCTGCGCCAGTTTGCGTGCGCGTGCGACAGGCTGGCGGGCCGCAGCCGCAGCCATCAGATCCCACCTGCCATGCGGGACGTCTCGGGCGCGCTGCACAGCGGTCCAGACGGGTCGCTGAAGGCCATGACAGAGTCATTCAACAAGCTATATGGCGGGGGGACCAAGCTCAGCGACGAGACCCTGAACCAGCCGGAGAACGATGTAGCGGCGTTTGAGCTCACACGCGCCACAGAGGTGGACGAGGCGCACGGGCGCCCCCCTGACCTGGCTGAGACGGAGGCGTGTGTGCGAGCGTTGCGCTCGGCCGCCGCTCCGGGCGGTGACCAGCTGGACGCCATGCTGTTGCGGTGCCCACCTGCCATCGCATGGCTCCACCGGGTCATCATCGCCGTATGGCGGTCGGGGAGAGCCCCGAGGGAATGGAAAACTGCTATTATCACACCGTTATATGATGATGATGGATCTTACAGTCTGTGTGACACCAGTAATGATGTATAAGACCGGTGTCGGCGCTAGCGCCCGACACCTTAAACTCAGTTTCAGTGGGAAACTGGCTGGCTACCTGGTAGGGGTGAGGGTAAACCCCCACACGCGCGCACGCACTGGACCTAGACAGGACACTGGGCCCCAAGATCCACCCTATACCACCCAGGTAGTGACAGCAACGCATTGTTGGTGTGCGCCTGTGTTCTACTACTAGTCCCGCCGCCGCCATTGGCTCCAGCAATCTCCTCCATGCCCGCCAGCAATCTCCTCCACGCCCGCCAGCAATCTCCTCCATGCCCGCAAGCAATCTCCGGTATGCCCGCCAGCAATCTCGTCCATGCATGGGCGCCGCCATGCGATCTCAATGCGCCGCGCCGCGCTCCATGCGCGCCAGCACCCGTACCACCCGCCTCATTCCCATTCTTTAGCCATTCCCCGTGACACCTATGGCTGATCCTTGTTCCGCCGTCCCCTTTGGCATCTGTAACCCGTATCCTCTCCCTGTAGCCTCATTCCCCGTTCTTAACCGCCATCTCCATTATCGTGCCCGCCCGCTGGTGGGGCCTCGCCTCGCCCCATGCCGCACGGCTAGTGTATTGATTGCTGCGCCATCTATAATCTGCGCCTTGGGGCAGGGAACCCCTGCGCCACAACCTCCTCACAAAGCCTAGCCGCATGTGCCTCGCTTCCCATGTTTCTCAATTTCTCGCCATCCGCTTCCATGCTGCCGCCTGCAATCTCCTCCACGCCCGCGAGCAATCTCCTCCATGCCCGCCAGCAATCTCCTCCATGCATGCACGCGCAGAGCGCCGCCATGCAACCCCCATGCGCCGCGCGCGCCGTGCGCGCGCCGCGCCCGCCAGCTCCCGTAGCCTCATTCCCCGTTCTTTACCCATGCGCCGTGACGCATTAGCCTTGTCCGCCGTCCCCTGGCATGCATAACCCGTAGCCTCATCCCCGGTAGCCGCATTCCCCGTTCTTAGCCGCCATCTCCATTATGGTGCCCGCCCGCTGGTGGGGCCTCGCCTCGCCCCATGCCGCACGGCTGGTGCATCGATCGCGTCGCCATCTAATAATCTGCGCCTTGGGGCAGGGAACCCCTGCGCCGCAACCTCCTCACAAAGCCTAGCCGCATGTGCCTCGCTTCCCATGTTTCTCAATTTCTCGCCATCCGTCTCTCTCTTCCATCCAGGCACAGTAAACCATTAGGAGCCGCAATCTGCTTGAGTTCCGATCGTTGTGAGAGGGGGTGCATGCTCGCCGCAATTCTCGCCATCGTGCATCGTGCTCTCCATCGTGCCGCTGCCCCATCTGCCACATAGCCTCGCCCCATCAGGACCAGTTCACCAGTAGCGCTGTGCGTCACAGCCGCTCAGGGTAAATTTCCAGATTTTCAGCCGCCCAGTACCAAGCGCAGTTGTCCCGGTTGTCCGCCATCGAGCGGCGCCAGGGCGGGAGCCCCTGGCGAAGAGCTTATGAACTTAACATGACGTTATATAAGGGGAAGGGTCCGCGTGACTCCCCTGGTAACTACCGCGGTATAAGCCTTCTCTCTATTGCCGGGAAAGTGTACGCTGCCATACTTCTGCACCGCGTCTCCACGCAGGTTGATGGTCAGTTGCATGAGGCTCAGTGTGGTTTCAGAAAAAGCAGAGGCACTGTTGATGCGATTTTTTACTCTGCGCTCGCTGAGCGCGGCACATGCCGAGTACAAACAATGCATGGCTGTGGCATTTGTCGACTATTCTAAAGCTTACGATTGCATAAATCGCGCGGCACTGTGGAGAGTCCTTAGATTATATAGTGTTCATCCGCACATTATTGATCTGTTGGAGGATCTTCACACCAACACCGCAGCTGCCGTGCGGCTGGCTGGGAAAATCGGGCACGAATTCCCCGTGTCGTCTGGTGTGCGACAGGGGTGCGTCATTGCTCCTGTGTTGTTCAATGTTTTTATTGACCACATAGTGAAAAAGGCGCTAGACATGATGCCAGAGGGGGCTGGCGTGTCAGTCGTGACCCGAGCCGGCGGCTCTGTGTTGTCGTCGTCGGTTGAGCGCATAGTAATGCTGATGTATGCCGACGATTTATGTTTGTTCTCGCATGACCCAGCTCAGTTGGCGCTATGCTGAAAATCCTTGACAAAGTGTCCTCTAGCTTTGGCATGCAAATCAACGCCGCCAAGACAGAAGTGATGATTTTGCCAGCAGATTTTGACGCGGATCCTGCCCACGTTTGCGCTGACTGGTGGTGAAGTGAAGACCGTCTCTGCATTTAAGTATCTAGGGAGTTGGATAACCCAGAGTGGTGGTGTGGAAAAGGAGATCGGTGTGCGAGTCGGTCGCGCGGTGGGCGTGTTTGCGTCTTTTGATAAGATTTGGGCCAGCAAGAAGATGCAAGTGCGGTCCACATGCGGGTTGACAACACTTTCGTGCTGCCCCACTTTCTGTACAGCTGCGAAACATGGGCCCCTACTAAAACACAACTGACTCGATTGGAGGTTGCCCACTCTAACTGCCTTCGTCGCATTCTGGGTGTGCGCCTGGTCGACCGGCACAGATTAACTTATATTCGGCAGGCGTGCGACACTGAGCAATTGAGAGCCTTGTGGCAAAGCGGTCAATGCAGTGGCTAGGCCATGTGATGCGCATGCCGGCTTCTCGTCTTCCTCGTACGACTTTTGACTGCACAATGGATGTGGCTCGGCAGCAAGGCCGGCCTCCAGCCTCCTCCCGACACTATTTTCTTAAGGTACTGATTCAGCAGCTAGGCGAAACTAGTGGCACTCGTTCTGATTGGAAGACTTTTTCGGACACGGCGTTTGAGCGTGCTCAGGATAGGGTCGGGTGGAGAGCCGTGGTGTACGGTCCGGCTGCCCCTCAGGCGCCGGCCCCTCCACCACGGCGGTCAAGTAGATTGGCAAGCGCCACTTGACCCCCTATCCCCTAGAAGCAGTTAGGACCTATTTTGGAGGCGTCGCACAATAGCTCTCCTTTTTGCTCTGGGACTACACGTTGGCAGGCAGCCGGCTGGTGGCTACCGCCCCTCACAAGTAATTGTTAGGGCCAGAACTGGACTTGGGTCTAGGCGGTGGTACTAGGACTTGAGGTAGTCTTTGCTGGAAAGCCGATGTAACTGTAACTGTAACATGCAGGACGCCATGCGGCACCAATCTCGACGAGTTGATTGACGAGCGGAGGAGCTGGCGCCCGTCAATGCATGCTGGACATTGGTCCAGATGGCTGCCTGTGGAGGCAGGCTACCATCACGGCTTCAGCGGTGGCGACCGCCGAGGCAACACAGAGTAAATCCGCTT
The DNA here is from genome assembly GCA_016618255.1 of Chlamydomonas sp. UWO 241. Taxonomy (NCBI): domain Eukaryota; kingdom Viridiplantae; phylum Chlorophyta; class Chlorophyceae; order Chlamydomonadales; family Chlamydomonadaceae; genus Chlamydomonas; species Chlamydomonas priscui. The sequence continues at coordinate 330,055 of VFSX01000111.1, read as the reverse complement.
CACCAATCGCAGCGTTCGTCACCGCGCTCATCCTCGGGGTCGCTCGTCTGCCGGTGACTGGCGTTGGAAGGTCTTCAGGCAGCCTCCATGACAACTCTATCGTCCATGCACCCCTGGAGGGTGGGACCTGGCCATGCATGAGGCATGGGGCGCCGGCTGAGCCCCATGCAAACGAGAGCTGGACAGCCATGCACTGCCAGGCGGGGACCGTTCCAGTCAGCGCCAGTCGGCTCTGCCGGCTTGACTGGCCACAAGGCCACTACTGCGACCCTGAGGAAGGTCCTCTCCTATATGCTCCTTGCCAGACATGTCTCTCAGAGACCGCTGTTTGGGGTAGTCTAGCCGGCGGGAGCGGTAGTCTATCGGCCGGGAGCCGGCGGTACTCTAGTACTTGAGTGTGCTGGAGTATCGGCGGGTGTCTCTTGTAGAAGAGTAGCCTGCTTAGCTGGAAACCCCGTGTTACTGTTACTGTTACTGTATTGTGCCTGGTATGAGCGGTCAAAGTTGCTGGAGCCGGCAAAAAATAATTACTAAAATCCTTCCCCGGGACCACTGCACCTGACCGCCCGCGGCAGCCTACGTTTCATGTATGCACACACACACACACTCACACACACTCGCGTGCACACACACACACACACGCCAGTGATGCAGAAAGTGTTTTGGCGTGATGGCAGTCTTACGACGCGCGGAGGCCCCAGGCGGGCCTGCCGGCCCGGCGCTTCTACGTGGGCTGTGGCGCGATTCTACGCGGCCATTACCCCGGGGGCTGCGCCCCCGGACCCCCGCTGTCCAAAGTGTTCTTGTTGGTGGAACGGCAGTATATTTTTTATGCTGCTCTCTCATTTCTCTTTCTTTCCTTATTTCTTGCTCAGTTCTCTCACCTTGTCTTTTCCCTGTGCCTCACAAACATCACAACCACAAACCACACAAAGCGTGTCGATTCTCGGTACAAATCAGGGGTGCCCCTGATGCAAATCTGCATGTACACTTCACCCCCGCGCCTGCGCCGCTCTCTGCACATGCGTGAGTGGCTCAGCGTGGGTCAGCACACACAATCTGCCCCTACAGCAGACAAGTAGCTAACTTGGGCGTAGCATGACGTGAGGCGCCCCCTCCCCCTCCCCCCTACTGGCGCGCGTGCATGCAAGCAGCGCAATCCAGAGCCACGTTGGATTAGCACACACAATCTGTCCTTAAAGCAGACAAGTAGCTTACTTGGGCGTAGCATGACGTGAGGCGCTCCCTCCCCCCTACTGGCTCGCATGCATGAAAGCAGCGGAAGCCAGAGCCACATTGGAATTCTGAATTTGATAGCGTCCTTAATAATGTTGGTTTTCAGGCTATGGAAGCAGTCTGGAGGAGGCAAAACAACTGAGCACGCACGCCAAGACGAGCTGTCGCACGTGGCGTGTTAGCATGCGTGTTTGCATGCATGCAGTGGGCGCCGGGGAGCAGCCCCCGCAGGTGATGTAAGAACCAGTGATGCATTGTGTTTAATACTAGAGAATGGCATGATCTGCTGCAGCAGAGCCAGGCATGGGGGCTGTTACACTTGAATCAAGCAAAAGTGTGACCAATCACCTCGCCTCCTCCCTCTCCGCCCCCCTCCACCGATTATTGCGTGATCTGAGCGCTGGTCGGATCCGATGCTCGCCGCCCAATGTGCCCTACGCGCAAGGCGCCTGGGGGCGCCGCGCTACGCGCAAGGCAAAACCCCGCCGCGCAAAGCAAAACCCTGTCCCGCCGCGCTACGCGCGGGTCCCGCCAAACGACCCGACATTATGCAAAAGCATGCGCGTATAGCACTTTCTGCATCACTGACACATGCGCACGCGCACAGACACACACACAGATGCACACGCGCACACACACACACACACACTCGCGCACACACACACACATGCACGCGCACACAGAAATGCATCCCATGGTACGCCCACCTTGACGACCGCAGCGACCTGCATCTCCTCCTTGACCGCGATCTCACACGCCTGCGCGGTGTTGCGGTTGTTGCAGGTGTTGCGGTTGTTGCAGGTGTTGCGGTTGTTGCGGGTGTTGCGCATGTTGCGGGTGTTTAGGTTGTTGCAGGTGTTGCAGGTTTTGCAGGTGTACATGTTGTTGTGGGTGTTGCAGGTGTTGCAGGTATTGCGGGTGTTGCAGGTGTTGCGGGCGCGGGCATGGGCACGCGAGGTGCCAGGTGCACGCGTGCAGAGGTGCCCCTCCCCCCCCACACACACACAAACGTGCGGGTGGGCTATAACAATAGGCCCAAAGTGGTCCTACATGTACAACGAGGAGCCGTCGGCCCTAATAACAACTAACATACAACCAAAGTCGAGCGCTGTTACAGGGTCTGGCACCAGCCCGCCTTGGTCCCCCCCCCCCCCCGATTTGCAATCCCTTCTTCCACAGCCGGATTTTGCTGTGACCGCGTTGACTCTCGACCTCCCGTCCACCAGTTGCCCTCACAAATGGGTCACTTCAAAGCTCTCGACAAGCTCTGTCTGGCGACCTCGTCATACTATGGACCGACTGGATGGATTGAACCGTGCTCAAGGTCAAAGTACAGCAGGAACACAGCCAAATGGCTGTGTAGGACCAAAAACAAAATCACTGGCCGGGTTGAGCTGTATTCAAGGTCAAAGCACAGCCGGAACACAGCCAAATGGCTGTGCACAGCCAGAAACAAAATCACTGGCCGGCTTGAGCTGTGTTTCAAGATCAAATTACAGCCAGAGCACAGCCAAATGGCTGTGTACAGCCAAAAACAAAATCACTGGCCGGTTTGAGCTGTGTTCAAGGTCAAAGTACAGCCAGAACACAGCCAAGTGGCTGTGCAGAGCCAGAAACAAAATCACTGGCCGGGTTGAGCTGTGTTCAAGGTCAAAGCACAGCCGGAACACAGCCAAATGGCTGTGTAGGGCCGAAACCAAAACCACTGGCCCACCTTCATCGCTGCAGCTGCAACCTCCTCAGCACGTAGCGCACGCTCCTTGGCTGCGGTGTGTGCGTGTGTTTGTGTGTGCGTGTGTGTGCATGTGCGTGCATGTGCGTGTGTGTACGTGCGTGTGTGTGTGCGTGTGTGTGTGTGTGTGTGCGTGTGTGTGTGTGTGGGTGTGTGTGTGTGCATGTGTGTGTGTGTTAGTATGTGTGTGTGTGTGGTCGTGTGTGTGTGTGTGCGACCTCCCGTGTGCGACCTCACCAGCGCGCAGCGCGCGCTCCTTGGCTGCGGTGTGTGTGTGTGGGTGTGGGTGTGGGTGTGTGCATGTGTGTGTGCGTAAGCGTGTGTGTATGCATGTGCGTGTGCGTGTGTGTGCGCCTCGCATTCGTGTGCCTCACATTCGACTCGTCGCTCGCAACCCACAAGAGCCAACAACCAGCCCACAACAAGCCCCAATGAAGCCATATAACAGCCCACAAGCGACAACGACCCACAATGACCCCACAGCAACCCACGCGCACCTGCCCTGTACTTGATCTCCGCCTCTGGCTCCAGCGTGACCTTCAGGTCCTCGTTTTCGACGTCGCTCGCGTAGCCGAGCATCGCCTTGGCAGACTTGAGGCTCTGGCACGCCTCGACCGCCAACTGCGTGGGCATGGCAGGGCAGAGGGGTGGGAGGTGCGTGTGCGTGTGTGTTGAAGTGCGTGTGCCGTGCGTGTGCACTGTGCTGGGGTGCCCCTCCCCCCCTTTCCCCATGTGAGCGGCTCATGCAGGCATGCGCGCGGCCATGCACGCATGCATGCACCAGGATACACTGTCTGCGTATCTAGTCCCCACGTGCACACACGTGGCGGCCATGTGCACAACGTCCCCATGCGGCCGCAGGGTCAGTGGATCTGGGGCTCGGCGGGCGGATCCCTTGCCCACACAACCATGCAGGCGGCGAAAACCCAACACCGTCGCCCATTGGGCCCGCCCTCACCTGCGCCACCTCCTGAGCCTCCGCCTCAAGAGCCTCCCTCAGGTTGGTCGCCTCCTGTGCCTGCTTTCCAGCAAGCTCGAGCGCTACCCGAAGAGGTTTCAGATTTTCGTCCTCCATCGTCTCAGCACATTTCTTATCGCCGATATCGCAGAGCAAAAAGGGCATGTTCACGAGCTTTTCCACCTCAGCGGGGGTGAGATTCTGGCTGGTGGGCTGCTCGGGAGGCACCGCTCCTGCGCTGCAGGTCACACGGAGCCGCACCTCACCCTGGACGCCCATGGACGCAGCACCGTGTGCGATGGCCTTCCCACGGCAAATCCGAGGCACGCACTGCGCGGTGGAGGCGCGGGGGAGGGGGCCCAGCTGCTGCCCAAAGCGCTGCATGACATTGCAGCGCATTGCGGCGACCATCACACGCACTTGGCCGGTGGGGGGCGACGCCAGGCAAGCACCGACACTGGTACTGGTGCGTGTTGGGCACGGCAAGGGGCGAGCGCGTTTTGGGCCCTCCACACTTGCTCCGAACCCAGTCCGAACCGAACCTAAGATTCCCTCCAATCCTCACTTTACATGCGTTGGAACAGTGGCACACAGGGCGGCGCAAAATCTGTGTGTGACCTGTTATTCACTTGGTAAACTCTTCAAAGTGAAGATGTCAATTTGTGTGTGTGTGTGTGTTGCTATTGTCACATCACAGCTTAACAGCACACACGCGAACTGGAGAAGGCCTGGATGCCCTCCTTCCAGCCCCGGCTGCTTGTGTTGCTCACGCATCTGTCGCGGCCCAACTTGATGATGGACGTTGTCTCTTATCATCAGAATTGTCACAGCTTCACAAGCACGCGCGCGCGGGTGAAGGCCTTCATGCCCTCCTCCACCTCGCGGATGCGCTCCTGGATCTCGTCGCACCGCCGAATCTGCGTGTGTATGTGTGTGTGTGCACGTGTGTGTGTGTGTGTGTGTGTGTGCACGCACGTGTGCGTGTGTGTGTGTGTGTACGCGCGTGTGCGGATGCGCTCCTGGCTCTCGTCGCACCGCCGGATCTGCGTGTGCATGTGTGTGCGTGCATGTGTTTGTGTGTGTGTGTGCGTGTGTGTGTGTGTGTGTGTGTGTGTGTGTGTGTGTGTGT
>VFSX01000111.1:290000-317500 GCA_016618255.1 Chlamydomonas sp. UWO 241 | reverse complement strand
TCCTCGGGCGCCATCTCGATCGAGGAGCTGCTGGGACACTGCTCGGCGCTGTAGGTCGACCACAGTGATTTCCTTTTCATGATTTTTAAGTAATTATTCCACAGCCGGATTTTGCTTTGACCGCGTTGACCGTGGACCTCCCATTGAGCGTTTGTCCACATACATGGGTAATTTGATAACTGTTGACGTGCTCTGTCTGGCGGGCTTGTCAGACTAACAATCCACTGGATGGGTTGAGCTGTATGCAAGGTCAAAGTTCAGACAGAATACAGCCAAATGGCTGTGGACAGCCGAAAAGGAAATCACTGGTCGACCAACCCCAGCACCGGCCCGCCGCCACCAAACTGCATGACCTCGCCGCCCGCCACTAGATCACCAACCAAAAAGCAAAAAGAACCAAGCAACCAGCCAAAGACAGCAACACCCCAGGTATGACGTCGCTCACCGCGCTCGTGGTGGCGTGCGTGTGTGCCCAAAGCGCGCGCGCCCAACTGCTCACCCCCCGGTTTTGCCGTAGCCCTGTACCGCGCAACGCCCGCCAACCCACCCACCGTTATCGTTGCCATCACGCCCCTACAGCTTCGCGAGCAACCGCGCCATGCTCACGGCGCGCCTTCTCACCCCACGCACACACTGCTCACCCCACCCACCATCGCTATCGGTACCATCACTCCCCTACTACTACAGCTACGCAAGCAATCGCGCCATGGCTGCGCGCCTTCTCACCCCATCCACGCACTGCTCACCCCACCTACCCACCTGCTACACACACACACCGATATCGCCACCATTACTCCCCTTCAGCTACGCAAGCAATCGCGCCATGGCTGCGCGCCTTCTCACCCCACCCACGCACTGCTCACCCCACCTACCCACCTGCTACCCACACACCCACCGATATCGCCGCCATCACTCCCCTACAGCTACGCGAGCAATCACGCCCGCTAGCCCTACCCACCCACGCCCCCCACTGTCCACCCACTCCCGCTGTCGTTTCTACCAACACGCAGCTACGCGAGCAATCGCTCCCCTACAGCTACGCAAGCAATCGCGCCATGGCTGCGCGCCCGCTTGCCCCACCCACCCACGCCCCCCACTGCCCACCCACTCCCACCGTCGTTTCTACCAACACGCAGATACGCGAGCAACCGTGCCATGGCGGCGCGCCTTCTCGAGCACGCGCGCAGCACTGGTGCAGCGGCCGAGGGCCTGGAGCTGCGCCACGGGGAGGACCCGACGGCCGCGCGCGCCGGGCTGAACGAGGGTGAGTAGAGGAGCACCAGCAGCAGGAGCACCAGCTTCAGTGTTGCGTTCGCTGTCTCCTCCCCGTTTGCTGTTCTTTGGCGACTCTCCCCCCCCCCCCCCCCGCCGCACACCCCCGCGCTCACGCACGAACCTCCCCGCCCCACCCCACACCCCCACACACACACCCCTTGCACACACGCCGTGCCACGTACACGCAGCCGGAGCGAGCCACGACCACACGTCTGACTTCCAGGAGCGCCTCGCCCCGTACACCGTGGCCAAGGTGAGTGGTGGCATCGGTCAATTTACAGTCTGTCGTCCAGACGCCTGGCGGTGGTATGGCGGTGGAATCTATGACGGCGGAGGTATCTATGACGGCGGAGGTATCTATGATGGCGGAGGTACCTACGGCGGAGGTATTTATGATGGCGGTGGTGGCAGGGTGCGCTCACGTGCCACGCCCAGCTACAGCGGGGCAGGCTCGTGGTGGTAGGTGGTGGGGCTGCGGTGGGGCTTTGACGTTGCAGGTCAGCCAAGGGGGCTGCGGGGCAGGTAACAGGGTTGGCACGTGGCCTCCCCCCCCCCCTTGCCCCCCACCAACCTGGCCGTGCCTCCCCTCTCTCCTCTAGGGCGCGCGCTCCCCGCTCGGCTTGGTGCTGCGGCCGTTGGCGCGGCCGAAGCAGACGCCAGGCGACGACAGACTCATGCTCGCGCGTGGCGCATCGGGCGTGCCAGACGGTTGGGGTAGCTGGGGCGGTGCGGCGCGCTCCTCGGACGAGAACGTGGACCCCGGCGCGCCCAACACCGCCGCCGCCGCCACCGCCGCCGCCGCGTGCGCGCTGGTCCTTGGTGGCACCGCCGCAAAGAAGGACTCGTACGCCGCGGGGTGGACGCGGGGCGCCGCGCGCGGCGGCGGCGGCGCCGCCCGCCCGGCCGGGGCAGAGCTCGGGACCGCACCGCCGGCGCCGCGCGACCGTGCGAGCGTGGACTCGTGCGCGACAGCGACGCCCGAGCTTTTCATGCTCTCTCCGTCGGTGCTCGCACTGCAGAACAAGTATGGGAGCGGCGGCAGGTGGGAGGAAGGGGCTGACGGAGGGCTCTGGTGGAGACGGGGGGGGGGGGGGGGCTGATCAGATGAGCCCCCTGACGCTGATGGATTTGACAATGGGTTGTTCAGTCTGTGTGGCACCAGGAACGATGTATGAGATCTGTGTCGGCGCTAGCGCCCGACACCTAAACTCAGTCTCAGGCTTTCAGGCCCCGAACAAAAGAGGCTTGACGGCGCATAGTGTAACCTCTCGCTGCAGCGACGCCACTTTTGCCTGCCCGTCTGCGCCCCGCGTCCCCTCACCCTGACACACACACTCACTCACTGACACCTGAAGCGGCGGGAGCGGCGGCGGTGGCAGCAGCCTCGGGCTCGGAAGCATCCCGAGCTTCCCCACGAGCGGCGCGCCGCCGTCGGCGTCCAGGCGGCCGGCTGCGACGGGGACACCGCGCGACGCGATGGACGTCGGCACGCCACAGGCGCAGCCGGCGGACGATGACGGGGCTGCTGCTGCTGCGCGGGGCGGTGGTGCGGGCGCCTACGGCGGCGGTGGCGGCGGTGGCGGTGCGCAGCAGCAGCAGGAGCAGTCCGCGGGCGGCCGGGGCGGCCAGGCGCACGATGACGACGACGACGACACGTGCAACCTGTACCAGCAGCTGATCCGCAGCAAGGGCGTGGCGTGCAGCATGGGCGCGGCCGTGGGCGCAAAGCCCCAGCCCCGGGCCCGGTTCCAGGTGATGGCGGAACCACGGCCGGCGGTGGCGCCGGCGTCGGCGGCCAAGGCGGCCGCGGTGCAGCAGCTGTCGTCCACGCTGGAGTCGCTGGAGAGCTTGTGGGTGTCGTCCGGCCAGGTGGGAGGCTTGGCTGCGGGGACTGGCCACCGTGCGCACACACCCACACGCACACGCACGCTCAGTTGCCTCTCTGTGACCAGCCATTGCAAAGGCTCCTCCTCCCTACTCACACGCGCACGCACACGCGCCGCAGGCCGCGCGCACGCCGCGCAAGACGCCGCGCAAGGGCGGCACGGGCGCGACGCCCGGCCGCCCACCACGCGCGACCATGATGGACGACGACAACGACGGCGGTGCGCTCACGCCGAGGGCAGGCGGCGGCGACGACTGCGACATGCGCGACGCGTCGGCGCACGCCAGCCCCACGCTGGCGTCACGCGCTCAGATGTCGTCGGCTGCAGCCGCGCCCGAGCCCGAGCCGCGTGCGGGCACGCCTCGCAGGTAACAGTTCTAGTAACACAGAAGTCTCTCGAAGCTCTCCAGAAGTCTCCGAGCACCGGCTTGGTCTAGTCCTAGTATCACCACCTAGCGAGACCTAATCCAGTTCTAACCTTATCCAGTTCTTACCCTACACCAACCATCGCAAGTGCAGGACGCCGCGCAAGGGGGCGTGCGACGATGAGGCCGGGGCCGAGGGAGACGCGCCGCCATCACAGCGCGTGACGCGGTCGCGCAGCCAACAGGCATCCCAGCCATCGACCTCTAAGCCCCACCACACGCCGCCCGTGGGTGCTGGCGGCGGCGCCCACACGACTTCTGCAGCGCCCCAGGGCAGCGCGATGTCGCCGGGCACGTCCGCGCTTCTGTCGATGGTGTATGGCGGCAGCGACGGCAGCACGGCGCTGCGGTCGGCCGCCACCACCGTTGACCCTGCAACAGGCACTTCGCAGCGCGTGTCGCGCGCGCCGCTGGCCACCGTGGCCGCGGACGACGCGCAGCACGGCGACCTCGCCGAGGTGCTCGCCGGCCCGCTCATCCAGGCGGCCGCGTACGTCGCCCTGCCGTCGTTCTGCCGCTCTCAGCTACCGTTGGCGCAGCTCAACGAGGGGCTCCTGGCACTCATGGGCGCGGTGCTCCCGCGCCGCGTCGCCGGAGAGGCCGAGTTCCGGCTGGAGGACCTGGAGGCGCAGGGTCTGCCTCCGACAAAGGGCAAGGTGTTTGTCAACTGCCTCATCAAGCTGGGACACGCAGAGCTGCGCTCTACAGCGGGCGGCCTCACGTACGTGCTCAAGGGCATTTGATGGCAATAACAACGGGCTGTGTGGTAGCAACCAGCTGCTGTGTTGTGGGGAAGCTGAAGAGACATCTGAGGGTTTGCTGAGTTGTGTGGGCTGTGCGGCTCCCACAGCATGGGAGTAGACCTGGAGGAGTATGAGACAGCACATGTAAACGCAAACAGTAGTGTGCTCCTGGGACGGCGCCTGTTCCTGACAGGTTGGGGATGGCAGTGTTGGTGGCGCTGCGCGATGCGGCAGCGGCACTCAGGGCTGTGGTTATGGCGCCCGCCAATATGCCTGATACCAGGAAATGCCAGGTTGGTTTGTGTACGAGTTGGCAACGAGTTGGGTTCATGCCTTTGTGTGTGTTGACCACTGACTGCGTGCTCATGCAGTGGCCAGGATGGGTGGCCCTTTACGCGAGCACACACAACCCCACATGCCACGGCTTCGTCCGCCAGCATAGAGTTGGAACTCCAGCGGGGGCACCAGAGAGGCGTCCAGCATGGTGGGTGCACTGAGTTGCCACCGTGGTGGCACTCAAGAAGAGACTGTCAGCTGCTGCCTTTTAACTGCAGGAATCGTCGTCGTCGAAAGCGTAACACAATGGGAGCGCCTAAACCCCGAGTAAACACACAAACCCCGAAAAGGATAGCAAAGCTTGCATACACAGCCCCCCAGCACAGTCCCCTGTTGTGACGAACCGCAAAGACCTACTAGCCCGCACGGTTCTGAGAGCCAGCCAGCCTGAGAGCCAAAACACTCAGGGGATGAGTGGGTGTGTTTGTGTGAATGTGCAAAGTGTGTCCAGACAGGTGGGCCCAGCTTGCCTTGCTTCCCTCCCTTCTCCAATCCTCTACAGTCTACCTCACCCATCGAACCTTTCCACGCACGCCAAGCAAGCCGCGATGTCGTCATCTCGCTCGCCTGTCGACGCCGCTGGAGGCGAGGACGCCCCAGTAGGCGAGGAGCAGCGCGAGCTGGCGCAGGGCGGCGGCGGTGACCAGGCCATGGACGTCGAGTTCGGCGACCAGCAGGCGGGCATGGAGGAGGGCGATGCGATGCAGGCGGAGGGCAGCATGGGAGGTGACTTCACAAACGCAGCTTGCCAGACGCTCCTGGGCTGCATGGACGGGATCTTCCATCAGGCCATGCAGCCACGCACGATGGACATCGACCAGGTGGGTGTGGTGCTCTACTTGGCTGCACCTGCTCTGCTCGGCAACTGCCCTGGCCATGCGCCTGCGCGCCTGTCTTCGCCATGAGCCATGCGCCTGCTTGCACTGCCTGCCTGCTTGCACTGCATGCGCGGTGCCGCCGAACGTCAGCAGGCTGCCCATGGAAGACAGTGAGTGCACCACTGCCCACCCACCCTGCTTGCATGGCATGGCACATACTATGATAGGAGGTGGAGCACCTGCACCACGACATCAGCTCAGTGAGCACAAACGCTTATGCGGAGAAGGCCGCCATCGATCTCGAGCTCCAGCGCCTCGCCGAGATGGTGGCCACCTTCCACCGCGCCTTTGCCAAGGTGGGCCCGTGTCTCTTCACACGCCCACACAGCATCCACGCGTGCCCGCCGCCCCTCGACACCCACTTCCGCGTGCGTGCTGCCCCTCGACAGGTGGCACCGGTGTGAGTACGTGGCTCATGTGGAAACTCAGTGGCAACACAGCGTTGCCTGGCACTTGTGCACACCATCAGGGCAACACCGCTGGTAGTTAGTAGCTACCCACCACCCCATCAGGGCCGCCCGCGCTGTAACAATGGGCCCTACTGCTTGATTCATCAGAAACTGCTTTTGTCGGCGTCCTCTCATTCCGAGACAACACCGGGGACGCGGGGACCAAAGCCGGCGCGGAAGCCAATGGCAGTGCCAGCGTGCTCAGACGTGCGGTACCTGCCGGAGCTGACGCCGCCCTCGTCATGCGTGTGCGCGTGCCAGTTGGTGGGGCAGCGATGAGTCGTGGCAGTAGCATGGCAGGCAGCGCGGCGTCTGACAGAGCGTGCAGCACCACTCACACAGGTCCAGCAGCGTGTTGCGCTTGGAGTCGTAGAGCCTGCGGACGCGGAGCGTCTTGTTCTGGAAAAAGTTCAGTCCCTTCGACTCTGTGAACACCTCCTGGCCTTCTCCTCCGGAAATCTTGGACACGTTGAATGCCACGGGCCCGGTGATGGCACAGGAGAGCGACGTCTGCGAAGGCTCGGTGAAGAAATCCTTCTTGAGCTTATCCACGATCGAACGCTTGAAGTCCAACAGGTAGATTGTTACGCGGGAGACTGTTGAGGGTTGAGGTTAAAAGGGTTTCAGGGAAGGGCAAGACGTACGACGGCAAGGTGCGTGTGTGTGGGAGGGAGGGAGGGAGGGGTTTGGCAAATTGTGTGCACAAGGAGGGTGGGGCGAGAGGCAAGGCGCGCCCGCGTTCCTGGCACCAGAGGTGATCCTCACGACCAAGGGCGAGCGTCGAGGGTCGAGAGGGTCGAGGGCTGCCAGGCTGTACCGCGTGTCCAACAAAGGCTCAGCTCACCCCTCGCACTCACCGCCCGGGTCGTCGAGAGCGATCACCTCGATGTTGTCCTTCGGGTAGGTGGGCACATCGGTGTGTGTGCGTGGGTGTGCGTGTGAGGGTGTGCGTGTGTGCACGGGGCACGGCAAAGCTTGTGTGTGTGAGTGTGCGGGTGGCGCGTGGTTGTGTGCATCGGTGCGCGCGCGGCTGCATAGGTGCGTGAGTGCAGGGCACGCGCGTGCCCTGGGGCGCTCACCTTGAACAAGAATCTGGGCCAGCAAACTCGCCCACTCTCTCCGCGTGTGCGGGGCCTGCAACAGGCAGGACAGTGACAGGTGCCCCAGGCCATCGAGCCATCACCCACGCGGGGGGGGGGGGGTGAAGAGGCACGCGCATGCACCTGGTGGGGCCTTGTGCTTGCAGGAAAAGTGTGACCAGTATGTACTGTGGCCATGGGCTCATTGGCACTGGATCAAATGCCCCACTTTCCGTGTGAGCGTGGGAAGACCATTTTTTTTAGGGGTGACCCACTGACCCTGTGCCCCCTCCTCAGAACAGAGTACCATCTGATTGACCCCCCTCCCATTGCCTCCCACTCCAAAGGCAAATACCAAGTACTGGGATGCGCACGCGGTCGTCTCTGCTGGAGCAGGCCAAACGGGGTATGCTGCTGCTGCTGCTGCTGCTGGATTTCAAAGTCGTGTGCGATGCACCAGCAGCATACTTGGCAGCAGCTTATTCAACTTTGCGCAGCATGTAGCGCACTAGCACTATCAACGGGTGGCTGGATTCTGGTGGAATGAACAACAGGTGCCTGGGTGGCAGGGTGACGGGGTGCCAGTGTGGCAAGGTGCCAGGGCGGCTGCTGAGGGGTGGACCACACTGTAGCTACAGGAAGGCAGGCGGCGTTGGCAGGCAGGCAGGCAGGCGGCGTTGGCAGGCAGGCAGGCAGGCAGGCAGGCAGGCAGGCAGGCAGGCAGGCAGGCAGGCAGGCAGGCAGGCAGGCAGGCAGGCAGGCAGGCAGGCAGACAGGCAGACAGGCAGACAGGCAGGCAATGCCACCAGTCTGCATGGGAAACTGCTTTTCCAAAAGCAGTGGTGCGCCCGCATGGCCGCGTGCCCAGCAGCCCCAGGACTAACTGCCTGCCATGTAACCCTCTCCCTCTATTTTCCAATCCATTAGCCACCTCTCCATGTGGTTCAAAATCCGCTCTCCTTGGAAGTCGACACTGCAGTGAGACACAACTACCACAAGCGCTCACGGACCTGCGTTGCACCAGGCCTGCTTGACCCACCGCCCCCCGCATGCACACGAGTCTGGCCAACCGACCGTCTACCGTATGGTGCGCGGACGCAGGGAATGCGTGTGTGTGTGTGTGTGTGTGTGTGTGTGTACGTGTTGTCAGGAGCAGCCTCGCTTGCAATCTCTCCAACCGGTGCACATACGGAGCAGCGCGCCCCGACGTGGCCGCAGCCGCACCCCTCGTGAGTGCAGCAACCAGACAGGCAGACACGAATGGCGCAAAGACAAGCGGGGGCCGTTGTTCCACATCAGTGTGACACCACCTGCCCCCGACAGCTGGGTCGCCACTCTGTAGATGTGTTTGTTGCCATCCAATGATCATATGAGCAGTGTCGCCGATGCTCGAGAGCAGTGTGCTCGGACGGCCCAACAGGAGAAGGGAGGAGCACGAACGAGAAACCATGGGTTTGTTGATTCATGAATACGCATATATAGATGCTAGGTGAAAGGTTTGTCGATGTTGAGAAACTCGGCACGGCCGCAGAAATTAGGGGGACCCCCCCACACATTCACACACGCATTCACCCACCTCAGGACAGCACATGCATTCACCCACCTGTTAAATATCCTGTGTCATGAAGAACCTCCAGGCAGCTACCGTGGCTGCTGCTGCTGCTGTGGGTGATCTCGGCCTCAACGTCCTCTCCAACCCCTTGCTCTTTTCCCATCTCTGGGGCCTGCTGGACAGGGACGGCAAGCGAGCCCTGCGCGGCGTTTCGCGACGCGTGGTCGCGCTCTCCGATGCCGCTGTGGAGGCGTTGGACCTGTTGGAGGAGGGCATGAGCGAGGGGGACACCTCCCCCCTTGCTCTTGCCAAGTGGAGCATCACGTCCCTCACCGCGGATGCAGACGAAGACAGCCTCCGCGTGATCTGCGCCGCGCCACTGGCCAAGCTGCGCAAGGTGGTGCTGTACGCGGTGAGGGGGCTGGTCCCATGCACGCGCGCCATGCGCGAGCGCCATGCACCGAGGCCGAGGCCGGCGCGCACGCCAGACTGCAGTTCATGCCCTGCACCCTTCACTGGGGCTGGCACTGCACATGCACACGTGATCCTGCGTGCATGGCACTGTAGGCCTGCAGCTGCCGCCTGACCTGTGTCTGCACACGTGGATGGATGCCCTGTGCTTGGCGTGGGAGGACGATGGCTCTTAGGAAGAGATGGAGAATGTGGGATCGATCTTCATCGGCGGTGACAATGCGGTGTTCTGGAGCATGCCGTCGCTCAGCTACACAGGAGCAGCGGGGCTTCAGGAGCTGCACCTGATCAACGCCAACATCTATGACCACCACGTGAGCATACATGCCGTGAGCAGCTGTGCCAACCTGCGGAAGCTCAACGTCGAGGACAATTACATCACGTCAGACCTTGGTGCTCTAGCACCACTGACCCAGCTGCGCGAGCTGTCCCTGAGGGTCTGCCAAGTTTGTGATCTTGCGCCTCTCAAGGGCTGTGCCCAGCTGACCAAGCTCTGGATTCTCTTGGAAGACACAGATCTGACGCAGCTGCAGGATTTTGTTCAGCTCACAGACCTCGACATCAGCTACAGTGACGACCCTTCCTACCCTGAAGATCGAGTGCACCTGCTGAGCTTGGAGGGGCTGCAGGCGTGCAGCCAGCTACGTCGCTTCAGCATGCAGTACGCGGCGGTGAGCAGCCTTGCGCCACTGGCAGCGTGCTCCCTGCTCGAGGCCCTCGACATGTCTTGTTGCAAACATGTCAGCAGCTTGACGCCGCTCTGTGCGTGTCCTATGCTCAAGGAACTCAGCATTTTCATCTTCGGACTTGTGAGTAGCTTGGAGCCGCTTTCTGCGTGCCCTCTGCTCGAGACACTCGACATTTTGTCGTGTGACCTCGTGAGAAGCTTGGTGCCCCTCTCTGCGTGTACCCTGCTCAAGGAACTCAACATCTCCCGCTGCAAACTAGAGGGCGGCCTGGTGACGTTGTCGGCGTGCGTCCAACTGCAGGTCTTGGACCTGGTGGTCCACATCTATCAAAAGCCTCGAGCTGCTGTCTGCGTTCAGCAAGCTCAAGAGTCTCTCCGTGTGGCTGCACATCTGTCACCAGCCTGGAGCCACTCTCTGCGTGTGTTGCACTTCAAAACCTCAATCTGTGCTCCTGCACATCCGTGAGCTGCCTGGCACCGCTTACCTCGTGCACCCTCCTCAAGGAACTCAACATGTGCGCCGGCCCATCTGTGAGCAGCTTGGCGCCGCGCTCCTCTTGTAACCTGCTCAAAACCTCGACATGTCCTTCTGCAAACTGTTGAGCTGCTTGGCGCCGTCATCTGCGTGCGCTCAACTGGAAGACCTGAGCCTCTCCTCCTGCACAGCTGTGAGCAGCCTCGGGCCATTGTCTTCATGCTCGAAGCTGCAGACCCTCAAAATGCGCTCTTGCGAACTTGTGCACAGCCTTGAGTCGGCGGGGGAGGGGCCGGCGACGGAGCGGCCTGCATCGGGCGCCACGCGTGCCGCATCTGCGCGCGGCCCCTCCTGCCGGGGGGGGCTGCCTGCGCGTGTGGGCGACACGTCGCTGCGCCGCAGCTTCGTGCTGTCCATCCCGGTGGCACGCGGCGCCAACTGGTTCCTCGCGGGCGGTGGCAGGCGGATGGATGAAGAGGAGGCGACGGCGGCGGCGGCGGAGCGGATCGCTGCAGCTGCCGGGGACGGCACCAGCCTGCCCGTCCGCCTGGCTACGGATGTCGTGCGCTTCCTCTACGGCGGCACCGGCCGGCGGGAGCCGGCTGATGGTGGCGTCGTGTCCGCGTCGCTCCTCACCGCCAAGCCTGCCGTCGGGGGCATCGGCGTGGAGCCACGCGGGGGCGGTGTGCTGCGTGTGCTCTTCACCGTGGCGTCTGACGCGGTGGCCGACACTGTCGTGCGCTGGCGCCACGAGCTGCGCCGCTGCGTGGACTCGACTGCAGTCTTCGACATCCTCAGTGACCGCGAGGAGGCGCAGTACCAGGCGCTGTGGCCCGCTTTCCTCGCCGCCAAGGTTGCGGGGAAGCGGGCGCAGTTCCACCGCGCGTGCCTCGTCGTTGACGGCGAGCGGGTGCCTGCACCTGCTTGCTAGATGGCATTCCCTCTGGGGGTGTTTTTGAAGGGGAGGTGGCGCCACACGCGTGCGGTGGCGGGTGCGGTGTTGTCGCTGAGTAGAGTGCTGCGGCGGGTGTGCTACTAGCCCCGCTTCCGGTGGTCTGGGGGAGGGCTTTTTTTGGTCCCTTCATGGTTTTATACCTTGGGTCCGCCCTCTGGCCATTTGAGGGGCTGGGTGTGCTGCCTGCACAGTGGTGCTGCTTGCTTGGCGCCCGCCACCAAGTGTGGATGGCGTTACCGTGGGCTACTTGTAGCTTGACGATGATGATGATGAGAGTTTTACAATCCACTTCTGGCGGTCACACGTACGGTTCCAAAGCTCCAGTGGGACTTAGAGAATCAAGGCTCAAGGCCCACAAAAGGTCAAGCTACAAGTAGCCCACGGTAACGCCACCCACACTTGGTGGCGGGCGCCAAGCAAGCAGCACCACTGTGCGGGCTGCACACCCAGCCCCTCAAATGGCCAGAGGGCGGACCAAGGTATAAAACCATGAAGGGACCAAAAAGCCCTCCCCCAGACCACCGGAAGCGGGGCTAGAAGCACACCCGCCGCAGCACTCTACTCAGCGACCACACCGCACCCGCCACCGCACGCGTGTGGCGCCACCTCCCCTTCAAAAAACACCCCCAGAGGGAATGCCATCTAGCAAGCAGGTGCAGGCACCCGCTCGCCGTCAACGACGAGGCGCGCGCGGTGGAACTGCGCCGCTTCCCCGCAACCTTGGCGGCGAGGAAAGCGGGCCACAGCGCCTGGTGCTGCGCTCCTCGCGGTCACTGAGGACGTCGAAGACTGCAGTCGAGTCCACGCAGCGGCGCAGCTCGTGGCGCCAGCGCACGACAGTGTCGGCCACGGCGTCAGACGCCACGGTGCAGAGCACACGCAGCACACCGCCCCCGCGTGGCTCCACGCCGATGCCCCCGACGGCAGGCTTGGCGTTGACCTTTTGTGGGCCTTGAGCCTTGTTTCTCTAAGTCCCACTGGAGCTTTGGAACCGTACGTGTGACCGCCAGAAGTGGATTGTAAAACTCTCATCATCAAACATCATCATTGAGCCGCTCTCTGCGTAAAACCCTTTTGTTGTCTCTGCGTGCACCCTGCTCGAGGAACTCTGGAAGTAATCCTGCAAACTTGTGAGCAGCCTTGCGCCGTTGTCTGCGTGCACAGTGCTGAAAGAGTTTCGCATGTGCAACCACAACACCGTGCTGAGCGTTGCGCCGCTCCAGGCGTGTGCCCTGTTGAAGGTGCTGTCCATCGACTGGGACAGCGATCCGCCTGGGCTTGCGGCAGTCCAGGCTGCACTGCCGCGCCTGCGCATTTCCCACTCTGGGTAGAGCATGACCAGGGCGCGCGAGCAAGATAAGGAATCGTCGACACGATGTCGGGTGTGTGCTCGCAGTGTTGCACAGGGACCATACATGCATCTGAGTCCAGCTCATGAGCTGGACTAGTCTAGTGCTATCCCCGTTCAGACCTTCCTCAGAAGGTCTGAAAAGGGTTCCGGTGGAGCGATAGAAGCTGACGGAAGGTAATGTGGCCCCCCCCCCTGTCAGCGATAGAAGCTGATGGAAGGTAATGTGGACCCCCCCCTGTCAGCACTGCGTCAGCATGCGAGCGTCGCCGCGCGCTCCTTCTTGCGCGTGACATCAAAGCCAATGTGTGCATGTGCGTAGCAGGATATGTAGCAGGACGTGTGCATCGTGTAAGCCTCGGTGCGTCGTGGATCCTGTTGCAACCAACTGGAAGGCGACAGCCAGGTGTGGCTGCAACAGGGCCAGTTTAGCACACACGCAGCGCGCAGTGCTCATTATCCTGGGCGATCATGCGTGGATTGCGTCATCGCATTTCATTTGCGATGCACCAGGGGGTAGAGCGTACCGGAGACGGGGCAGGTGCGCCACGCGTGTTGGGCGCCGGAGTGGGAGCAGCGCGCAGCCCCGGAGCAACGCCGCAGGGAAGAGGCCAACACCCACCCAAACATGCCGTTGGGAGCTTCTCCCCATAAGGGCAGCGGGGCTCCCTCAGCACCGTCCATGCATGCATGCATGGATGCGTGGGCGTGGGTGCCCGTGGGAGATGGGGGAGGGGGGGAGCCTCCCATGGGGAGCATGGGGGGCCTGTTGGGAGCTGTAGGGGGTGCGGGGCTGTAGGGGGGAGGTGGTGTCTGTGTGTGCGTGTGTGTGGCGACGATGGACCTTTGGAACGCGCTGGCGTCCTTTGCTGAGGGCGGCGTGATGCCGCGAGGTTGGGCGGGTGTGGTGGGCCCGAACCACCCCTATGTTGGAGTGGTGGACGGCAAGCTCATTCTGAACAAGGCGTCCTAGATCCCTGAGGGGACGAGTTATGTGAGGGGAGGTAGCGCCGCACGCGTGCGCTGGCGGGATGAGTTGTGGCTGCTGGGTAGAGAGCTGTGGTGGGTGTGCGCACCTGCTCCGCTTCCAGTGTTTTGAGGGTGGGTTTTTTTTTGGTCCCTTTATGGTTTTATACCTTGGGCCCGCCCTTCATCCACTGGAGGGGTTGAGTGTGGAGCCTGCACTGTGGTGCTGCTTGCTTGGCGCCCGCCGCCGTGTGTGGATGGCGTTGCCGTGGGGCACCCCCCCTTTTTCTGTTGGCAGGTCTTCAGGACTGCTTCATCTAAGTCCCACTGGAGCTTTGGAACCGCACGTGTGACCGCCAGAAGTGGATTGTAACGAACTCATCATCATGTGTGTGTGTGATGTGTGTGTGTGTGTGTGTGTGTGTGTCAGGTGTGTGTGTGTGGGGGGGCATTTGCGGACGTGTGCTGTGTGTGTGTGGGGGGGGGCAGCGACACACCACTGAACGGGCCGCGACGCAGGAGCCTTACAATTACAGTCTGATCAGACTGTAATAGCACACCATACGTTTTTTTTATTCAGACGTGTGCCCAGCGTTGCAGCGGGTTTTGAACGGGCGCGTGCCCTCCCATCTTCACAACAGCCGGTGATTGTTTACAGTTCATACAGTTTACAGCCCGCACCCTCGGGACGTGGGATTGAGGGAGCTGACTTACGAGGCTAGCTACCATTTCCACAACAGGTGGTGATGTGCTGTCGATAGCACTGCGGTGCGTGTAAACCCTCTCTGAACGTCATGCGCCCGCGCTGTTGATACACTGCTGTTTGCAATATGAGAAGAAATCAAAGCGAGACGACAGACTGGGTCGGAAGATGTAGAATGGCCAAAGTTTGTCGCAGGGTGCTGGTTCTGCGGGGTGCTGTCTTGGGCGTGTGTCCCGAGCACGCTATCAGGCACTGCGCGATGCTGGACTGTGCTGTGGAGAGCGGCGGGCCTTCATGGTAAAGGACAGCAGTGCATCCCATATGGCTTCGTTTGCGCCTCGTGGGAACGCCGGCCACGTGGCGAGGCAGCCCAACGCCGCAAAGGAGGAGCTCTGGAGACCTCCAGAGACCTGGCAGCTGCCAGCTTCAGCTTCAGTGAACTGCACACTCTTGTTGCTTCTTCTTCTCCATCCATCCATCGCCTTCATGATCCAAAGTAAACCAACCTTCTGCGCAACCTGTTTCTTGCGTCTATCCATCCCCTCCACCATCCAAAGCAAACCAAGCAGTGCTCGCTGCTGCGTTGCGTTCTGGCAGACAGACTTGCGTGGATTGACTAAGGGAGACCAGCGCGCAGTCGGCAGTGCAGAGTGGCCGGGCAACGTTCCAGCCAGCTCTGTTGCTCTGTTGACCCATCCTTGATCTTGCAACATCAGGAGAGTAAAACCAGAGAGAGCTAGTCCTAGTGCTAGGGAGCCGGCAGTGGCGGCTGGCATTATCCAAGACAGCGCGCTTCCACTACACCACACTATCCTCGTCACGCGCCCCTGTTCTCGCCGCCTCCGGCGCCGCCCACCAGCCCCAGCTTGACCTTGAACGCGTGCTCCAGCTTGTAGTACTCCTCCTCTGCCTTGGCATCGATGAGCGCGTGACCATTGGTGAGGAACGTCTGGTCCTTGGTGCCGCCCGCGTCTTTTCCGTCGGCAGCGGCCTGCGTGTGTGTGTGTGTGTGTGTTTGTGCGTGTGTGGTGTGGTTGCCATTGGTGAGGAACGTCTGGTCCTTGGAGCCGCCCGCGTCTTTTCCGTCGGCAGCGGCGTGTGTGTGTGTGTGTGTGTATGTGTTCGTGCGTGTGTGGAGTGGTTGCCATTGGTGAGGAACGTCGGGTCCTTGGCGCCGCCCGCGTCTTTTCCGTCGGCAGCGGCCTGCGTGTGTGTGTGTGTGTGTGTGTTTGTGCGTGTGTGGTGTGGTTGCCATTGGTGAGGAACGTCGGGTCCTTGGCGCCGCCCGCGTCTTTAGTGTCGGCAGCGGCCTGCGGTGCGCGTGTATTTTGTGTTTTGTGTGTGTGTGTGTGGTTGCCATTGGTGGGGAACGTCTGGCCCTTTCCGCAAGCAGCGGCACACGGGTGGGGTGGGGTGACGTGGCGCACACACCCACTCACACCCACACACCCACACATCCACCCACACATGCACACCCACACCCACACCCACACATGCGCGCACACACACACGCACACACACGCACACGCACCTTTGCCGCCGCCTCCTCCACAGCCTTCTTTGCATCGTCCGCTGCCTTGGCGACCTTGGCGCGCAGGGGCGCACGCTCCGCCACGTCTGTCATGAGCACAGGGGTGGGTGGGTGAGGGGGGGGCAGGGCAGCGGTGTGTGTGTGCGTGTGTGTGCGTGTGTATGTGTGTGTGTGCTTGTGTGTGTGTGTCAGGGAGGGCGCACACGCATGTCAGCATTGTTCAGTGGCGGTGGCGGTGGCGTGCACGGGCGCAGTGCGTGCGCCTGCCACGCGCTTGCCCTCGCACACACACGCACCCGCACAAACACACGTACGAACCCACCCCCATATCCAAACTCACTCCCACCCCCATACCCACACTCACTCCCACCCCCATACCCACACTCACACCCACGCACACGCACACTCGTGCACCTGCCACTCGCTTGCCCTCGCGCTCCAGGAAGTTCATCATGAGCTTCGATTCGTTGGGTACAGCGCGCCGGAGGTTGCGCGGCAGCTCAACGATGCGAAGCACGCCTGCGGGGGTGTGGGCGAGTGAGTGAGGGAAATGAGAGAGAGAGAAGGGGAAGAAAGGAGACAGAAGAGGACAACGCGGGGCAGAAGGGAGACTGAAGGAGGCACGGAGCGTGCTTGCAGAGTCAGGCCTGGGGTTGCGCGGCAGCTCAACGATGCGAAGCACGCCTGCACGTGTAGGTTTTTATAACGGGTCTTCAGACAACCGTAAACTCGGTTAACCTGTATCGGTAATTCATTCCCAGACCCCTCCGATACCCTGAGCCGGTACAGTTAAATTAATTGGTATCGGACCACGATACTCTCCAACTGGAGTATTCAAGCCGCCCGAGGTCAAATCCCGCCTCGGGCAAGTCTTTTTGGGGTATTTACAAAAAACTCAAAAAATGCTGCGATACTGTCGGAAACTGTAAAAACCCACCCACCTGCCGAGTCGCCCAGCGCCAGGAACTGCGCCTGCGAGGTCCCCTTGTGCCCGCCCATGAAGCCGAGCGGCATGAACGGCGACAACGAGAGCGTAAACCCGTAAACCCTGTCTCTGCTTTATGAAACCTCTCTCTCTCTCTCTGTAGGAACCTGGACCTGAAGGCCCACACTCACCCGCCGAGTCGCCGAGCGCCAGGAACTGCGCCTGCGAGGTCCCCTTGTCCCCGCCCATGAAGCGGAGTGACATGTACGGAGACGACGAAACCCTAAACCTGTGAACACAGCCTCTGTTTTTGTGAAACTCTCCGTGGCGGTCGGGGAGAGCCCCGAGGGAATGGAAAACTGCTATTATCACACCGTAATATAAGGGGAAGGGTCAGCGTGACTCCCCTGGTAACTACCGCGGTATAAGCCTTCTCTCTATTGCCGGGAAAGTGTACGCTGCCATACTTCTGCACCGCGTCTCCACGCAGGTTGATGGTCAGTTGCATGAGGCTCAGTGTGGTTTCAGAAAAAGCAGAGGCGCCGGCGGCTCTGTGTTGTCGACGTCGGTTGAGCGTATAGCTATGCTGATGTATGCCGACGATTTATGTTTGTTCTCGCATGACCCAGCTCAGTTGGCGCTTATGCTGAAAATCCTTGACAAAGTGTCCTCTAGCTTTGGAATGCAAATCAACGCCGCCAAGACAGAAGTGATGATTTTGCCAGCAGATTTTGACGCCGATCTGCCCACGTTTGCGCTGACTGGTGGTGAAGTGAAGACCGTCTTTGCATTTAAGTATCTAGGGAGTTGGATAACCCAGAGTGGTGTTGTGGAAAAGGAGATCGGTGTGCGTGTCGGTCGCGCGCTGGGCGTGTTTGCGTCTTTTGATAAGATTTGGGCCAACAAGAAGATGCAAGTGCAGTCTAAGATGCGGGTTTACAACACTTTCGTGCTGCCCCACTTTCTGTACGGCTGCGAAACATGGGCCCCTACTAAAACACAACTGACTCGATTGGAGGTTGCCCACTCTAACTGCCTTCATTGCATTCTGGGCGTGCGCCTGGTCGACCGGCACAGATACACTTATATTCAGGCCTATTTTGGAGGCGTCGCACAATAGCTCCCCTTTTTGCTCTGGGACTACACGTTGGCAGGCAGCCGGCTGGTGGCTACCGCCCCTCACAAGGACTTGTTAGGGCCAGAACTGGACTTGGGTCTAGGCGGTGGTACTAGGACCAGAGGTAGTCTTTGCTGGAAAGCCGATGAAACTGTACCTGTCTCACACACACACACTCTGCTGAGACCTTGGATCCCAACTTGCCAAGGCCCAAACCACGACACCCACCCGCCGAGTCGCCCAGAGCAAGGAATTGCGCCTGCGAGGTCCCCTTGGCCCCGCCCATGAAGCCGAGCGACATGAATGGCGTCGACCCTGTCTATGGCTTACACCTCTCTCTCTCTCTCTCTCTCTCACACACACAAACACACACATACACACTCTGTTGAGACCCTGGACCCCAAGACCTAAACCCCGACACCCACCCGCCGAGTCGCCCAGTGCGAGGAACTGCGCCTGCGAGGTCCCCTTGTCCCCGCCCATGAAGCCAAGCGACATGAACGGCGACGACGAGAGCGTCGCGCGCATCGACGGCTCGTGCAGTCGGTCGAGGACGTCCCAGACTTCGAGGTTGCCCGCCTGTGATGAAAGGGGGGGAAGTGTGCATGTGTGTGTATGCGTGTGTGTGTGTGTGTATGTGTCGGCATCGACGGCTCGTGCAGCCGGTCGAGCACGTCCTACACCTCGAGACTGCCTGCCTGTGTGTGTGTGTGTGTGCGTGTGTGTGGGCACGTGTGTGGAGGGCGGCTTCGAAGGTGTTTCCGAGCTTATTTTGACTCCGGAATCAATTGTGTGTGCTGTAGCTCGATTAACGGAGGCGCGTTCTCGTCGCCGAGCCCTGGACCCAGCAATGCGGCGCTGCTGGTGACGAGGATCTCCATGCCGCTGACGAGCGGGGTAATATACGACTGGCCCGGCTCCTGCTAGACTGCCCCTCGGTGGAACACTTCAAGAGCGGCTTGCCCGGCGCTGCCATGGCTTGGCGAGTAGCCGCGGCGCTGCCGCGGCCCGTGCTGGGAGACGGCCCTTATCCTCCCCCCATGCAGGATGCCATGCGGCACCGATCTCGACGAGTTGATCGACGAGCGGAGGAGCTGGCGCCCGTCAATGCATGCTGGACATTGGTCGAGATGGCTGCCCGTGGAGGCGGGCTACCATCACGGCTTCAGCGGTGGCGACCGCCGAGGCAACACAGAGTAAATCCGCTTCACCAATCGCAGCGTTCGTCACCGCGCTCATCCTCGGGGTCGCTCGTCTGCCGGTGACTGGCGTTGGAAGGTCTTCAGGCAGCCTCCATGACAACTCTGTCGTCCATGCACCCCTGGAGGGTGGGACCTGGCCATGCATGAGGCATGGGGCGCCGGCTGAGCCCCATGCAAACGAGAGCTGGACAGCCATGCACTGCCAGGCGGGGACCGTTCCAGTCAGCGCCAGTCGCTCTGCCGGCTTGACTGGCCACAAGGCCACTACTGTGACCCTGAGGAAGGTCCTCTCCTTTATGCTCCTTGCCAGACATGTCTCTCAGGGACCGCTGTTTGGGGTAGTCTAGCCGGCGGGAGCGGTAGTCTATCGGCCGGGAGCCGGCGGTACTCTAGTACTTGAGTGTGCTGGAGTATCGGCGGGTGTCTCTAGTAGAAGAGTAGCCTGCTTAGCTGGAAACCCCGTGTTACTGATGTTAGCACAAGCAAGAGCCGTCATCCAGGCTGCCCGTGCAGTGGAAACTGGTACGTTCACGAATGTCTCTCTCCCTGTGCGTGTGTGCTGGCTGCCACACCCACCCATCAGTGATGAGTTAGATGACCACGGGGCTGATGGCCTGGTTGTTACCCCCGCCCCCTCCTTCCCTCTCTCCCCCCCTCTCCCTCCCTGTCCCTCTCCTTCCCTCCTTCCCTCTCCCTCCCCCCCTCTGCCCCCCTCCTTCTTCCCTCCTCTCTCTCCCTTTCTTACCTGGTCAGTCAGATATATGACCGCTGGGCGCGTCGGACTCCAGCACCCAGCGGTGTAATAGTCTGCGGCGTAGGCGGACGAGAAGAGCGGCGTCGCGTCGCCCTCGCGCCACACCTGTGGACGCGTGTGTGTGTGTGTGTGTGTGTGTGTGCGCGCGCGTTGGGTAATGTGGCATAGGCTGACGAGAAGAGGGGAGTTACATCGCTTTCTTTCTCCCTCTGTGCATGCCTGTTAAGCGTCTCTTTGGAACAACCATTCCCCAACACAGACAGACAGACTGAGACAGAGAGACAGATAGACAGAGACAGAAACAGACAGACAGGCAGGCAGACAAGCAGGCAGGCAGACATTCTGACAGACGCAAGCACAGATACAGGAGGGTGGAAGCACATGTTTCTCTGTCAAAAAGAGGCAATACAGAGGCAACGATCTGTCTCTCTCAGCATCTCAGCTGAATCGACCAGTCTCTGACAGACAGACGCACAGGCAAGATAATCTCTCTGCTATCTCTCCACTCTTCTCTCTCTCTCTCTGTGCATGCCTACAGCGTCCAACCAGTCCCCGAGAGACTCTACAGTCTCCATGTGTGTCCATGTGATACAGCTGAGGGGGGAGCTAGCTAGAAGCAGGAGTCGCCCCCTTTCGCATTTCGCTATCGCCGCCATTGCCGCTAATGCGTACACACAGCACCGCGCAGGCTAACACGACCCCGGCAGCGTCCACGTCCGCTAGCAAAGCGCAAAACCAAATACGACTATCTACACTGTAGCAGCTGTCCTCCACACGTCGACTAACTTCTACCCTGTTGCAGGTGCCCTCCAACAGTTCTCCACCTGCAACGACCAGTCCACGACAGACAGTTAGGCAGACACAAAGGAGAGTGTGTGTGCACGTTGATCTATTGTGATCTCTCTCCCCTCTCTCCTCTCCCTCTCTTCTCTCTCTCTTCTCTTTCTCTCCCTTCTCTCTCTCTGCATGTGTGCATGCACACATGCATGCCCAGCGTCCCACATGGAGCGACCAGTCGCCAACAGACAGACGGACGCATAGACAGCAGAGTGTGGGTGCATGCTCAAGTGAAACATCTGTCCCTTTCGCTCTAAACCCTTGACCCCCAAACCCTTCCTCTGCATGCCCAGAGTCTCACCGCGGAACGACCAGTCCTCAACAGACAGCAGGGTGCCGTCGAAGAAGGGCGCACACATGTTGAATCCCGTATTTATCTTCTCCCGCCCTCTTTCTCTCTTTATTTTCTCTCTTCTCTCTCTGCCTCGAGTGTCCCAACTCTCCTCTCTCCCTCCCTCCCTCCCTCCCTCCCTCCCTCCCTTTTTTCTCTCTGTCCCTGAGGCCCCACCTGGAACGACCAGTCCCCGACAGACAGCAGGATGTCGTCAAGGAAGGGCGAGCGCTGGAGCGCGACGATCGGGCCGACGTGCGCCTGCAGTGTGTGTGCGTGTGTGTGTGTGTTGTGGTGTGCAGTGTGTGCGTGAGAGAGAAAGTGTGTGTTTGTGCACGTGTGTGTGTATGTGTGTGTGTGTGTTTGCACCGACATGCACGATCGACTTGGTGCAGTCGGACGACTGTTCTGAGTGCGCACGCACGCGCGTGCGCGCGCGTGTGTGTGTGTGTGTGTGTGTGTATGTGTGTGTGTGTGGACCGACCTGCACGATCGACTTGGTGCATTCCGGCGACTCGTTCTCGCCGCTCGAGTCGTGTGGGCAGAAAAACGCTCAAAATCGCCCCCAAATCAAGATTTCATGAAACAAATGCGGCGACACACCTCTACCAGGATCACCCGGACACGCCTGCAGGCAGTATTCCTCGGAGAGTCGATGTTAATGTCACTCACACACATGCACGATCGACATGGTGCAGTCGGAAGTATCGTTCTCGGTGCTCGAGTCGTGTGGGCAAAAAAGCAAAAAAATCTTCAAATCGAAATTCGAATTGGCGACACACCTGCAGGACTCTTGCTCGCCACGGGTTTGTGTGTGCGTCTAAAACGAAAATGAGCAGCGCACACCTGCACGATCGACTTGGTGCAGTCTGACGACTCGTTCTCGCCGCTTGAGTCCGGCTTGAGGTAATTTCCGTTGACGAGCTCGCCGTCGAACGAGCCGATGCAGAACGCGCCCTTCTCTAGCTGCTTGGGGTTGAAGCAGAAGCACGTGCCGCCGAGGTCCATGCCTGGCGGTGCGTGTGTGTGTGTGTGTGTGCGTGTGTGTGTGCGCGTGCGTGTGTGTGTCGATGCAGACCGCGCCCCTCTCTAGCTGCTTGGGGTTGAAGCAGAAACACGTGCCGCCGAGGTCCATGCCTGGCGGTGTGTGTGTGTGTGTGTGTGTGCGTGCGTGTGTGTGTGTGTGTGTGTGCGCGCGCGTGTGTGTTGTCGATGCAGACCGCGCCCCTCTCCAGCTGCTTGGGGTTGAAGCAGACACACGTGCCGCCGAGGTTCATGCCTGCCGGTGTGTGCGTGTGTGTGTGTGTGTGTGCGTGTGTGTGTATGTGTGTTTTGTGTGTGTGTGTGTGTGTGTGTTGTTACGCCCTCCTAGATGGTTTTGGCACTCACCCAGCAGCGAGACCATGTGCACGCTGTGTGTCGGCTTCCACACTACGACACACACACGCGGACACACACACACATGCACAAAGACACCCCCCTTCTCAGCTGTTTGTTTGCCTTTACGTTGGTTAATTAGTTTAGTAAGTTACCATACGTGCGGTTAGCCTTCACGGGGGGGATACAAACAACTTTGTTTAATCTTCCGCGGGGGTCGTTTTTTGTCGTTTTTAGTCGATTTTACGAAAAAGCGCGAAAATTGAGAATTTTAAACGTTTTCAGCTTCGCGGGAGGGTAAAAAAATACATACTCGCGAAGGCTTATCGCGTGTACGGTAGTTGGTAAGTTTGTTTGTTGGTTTCGGCACTCACCCAGCAGCGGCACCATGTGCACGCTGTGCGTCGGCTTCCACACCAGCCCCCCCCCCCCCGCCCCCTCTCAGCAGATTTTTTGTTCCTTGCAGCTAAATAAATCAAGAAAAGTCCTTTACAGTTGGTTTAAATTGGCTGTGACAGTTGGTTTCGGCACTCACCCAGCAGCGAGACCATGTGCACGCTGTGCGTCGGCTTCCACACCAGGTCCTCCTCTCCGCCCTTGTTGCGCCCCTTCTTGAACAGCTTCTCCATGCGGATGTCCCAGAAGTTGACCTTGCCGTCGCCCCCGGTCGTCGCGAGAAAGTGGCACTGCTTCCCGTCGTCCGTCGGCAGCGCGACAAACCGCCCGCGCGTCGCGTCGACGCCGGGCAGCCACGAGAGGTCGGTTACCACGTGCTGGTGCGAGAACTCGATGGCAGACGCGTAGCGCCACTTGACGATCGGGATCGGCTCCGCATCGCCGGCCGCGCCGCTGCCGCCGGCGCCGCCGGCACCGCCTGCGGCGCCGCCGGACGCGGCGCTGGGGTCGCTGCTGCCGCCGTGGTGGTCGTCCTTGGCGCTCGACGCCTGTGTGTGTGTGTGTGTGTGTGTGTGTGCCTGTGTGTGTACTTGTAAGGTTAAGGGCCTGGGGGGAGGCAGCGGAGAAGAGCGCAGTGGGAAAGTTGGGAATCGGCCGCGCGGCGCCGCCGAACGCGGCGCTGGAATCGCTGCTGCCGCCGTGGTGGTCGTTTTTTGCACTTGAAGCCGGGGGGGGGGGGGGGGGGGAAGAGGGAGATTCATTTTTTACATTGTCTATTGAGGTTTTTTTTGGCGTCGCCAGCCGTGCCGCTTGAGTCGTCCTTGGCGTGGTGGTCGTTCTTGGCGCTTGACGCCTGTGTGTGCATGTGCATGTGCATGTGTGTGTGTGTGTGTGTGTGTGTGTGTGTGTGTGGAGGGGGGAGGGGGACTAAAGTAACCGACAGTTGCAAAACACAGAAAGTACCCGAACGAACCTTGATCGCGGCGATGCGCTCGTGCTCTACCGGCATGTCCCACAGCACGTTTGTGGCCCTAGATCCCAACTGAAAGTAACCGAAAGCAAAAAGTAACAGAAACCCGAAGGTAACCGACAGTAACCCCCTCACCTTGATCACCGCGGTGCGCTAGTGCTCCGCCGACATGTCCCACAGCACGGCCTGCGAGTTTGTGGCCCCATATCCCAATTGAAAGTAACCGCAAGCAAAAAAACAACCGAAAACCGAAAGTAACCGAACGTAATCCCCTCACCTTGATCGCCGCGATGCGCTCGTGCTCCGCCAACATGTCCCACAGCACGACCTGCCCGTTTGTGGCCCTAGATCCCAACTGAAAGTACCCGAAAGCAAAAAATGAACCGAAAACTGAAAGTAACCGAACATACCCCCCTCACCTTGATTGCCGCGATGCGCTTGTGTTCCGCCGACATGTCTCACAGAACGCCTGCCCGTTGGTGTCCCTATATCCCAATTTAAAGTAACAGAAAGCAAAAAATAGCCGAAAACCGAAAGTAACCGAACGTAGCCCCCTCACCTTGATCGCCGCGATGCGCTCGTGCTCCGCCGACATGTCCCACAGCACGACCTGCCCGTTGTAGCACCCGGCCGCGATGATGTCGGGGTTCTCGGGGTTGAACTGGAAGGTGAAAACCTGCAGGGTGTAGGCAGGGTGTAGGGTTTTAAATTGTGTGTGTGTGTGTGTGTGTGTGTGTTTGTGTGTCTGCGCCACCCAGCCACGATGATGTCAAGGTTCTTGGGGTTGAACTGGAAGGTGAAGACCTGTGCGTGTGTCGGTGTGTGTGTGGGGCGTCTGTTTGTGGCTTTGTGCCGAGTTGCTTTTGCTGCCTTGCTGGTGAACGGTCGGTCACCCTCGTTCAAACGATGACCAGAAACAACGCCTGCCTCTGCAGGGACATCTCCCCCCCTGCCACACAGAGTCCTCTCGGGGAGAAGCTCTCCATCTCTCTGTGTGCGTGCACATTCTCGCCCCTACCTCACACGGCGCCTGCAGCACGCACTTTGGTGTGTGTGTGTGGGGGGGGGGAGGGGGTGCGACCTTGAAAAAAAACGTAGAAGGACACGCACCTCGTACGGCGCCTGTAGCACGCACTCTGGGTTGATGGGGTCCCGGAAGTTCCAGATCAGGATGTAGGCAAACTGCGGGCGCCCCATGCGTGACACGCGCTCCTACGTGCGAGAGAGTGGATGGGGGTGTGAGTGTGTGTGAGTAAAGAGTGTGAGTGTGAGAGATAGAGTGTGCGGAGAGTGAGTGAGAGAGTGTAGGCCCCGGAAGTTCCAGATCAGGATGTATGCAAACTGAGGGTGCCCCATGCGCAACACACGCTCCTGCGCGCGGGAGGGTGTGTGAGCGAGTGTGTGTGAGCGAGATTGTGCGTGCGAGATTGTTTGCGTGCGTGTGTGAGAGAGAGAGAGAGAGAGACAGAGAGACCATGCGCAATGCACACTCCTGTGTACGAGCGAGAGTGAGAGAGAGAGACAAACACATACACACACACACGCACCTGGTGCGAGAGCGCCTCCGTGCACGCGACCGCGACGACGCCCTTTCGGTGTGGCAGCCACTGAATGCACGAAACAACCTTGTTCTGCAGGAGGGCGGGGGGGGGGGAGGAGGGTCGGGGTAACATTTTACAGTCTGTTCGTTTGCCGGACATTTTGGCATGGAAGGTATCAAGAATGCGCACACTGGCACACACACACAAACACACGCACACACACACACACACGCACACACACACACACGTGTGCGCACTGGAGTGCGGCCCACCCTGCCTCTCCGTCTCACGCGTATATCGCCGAGGCACGTGCGCGCAGGTTGCCCGTTTCTTTTTCGTTTTGTTTTAAAACCCTGAACACTTAAGATTGGCAAGCGCCACTTGACCCCCTGTCCCCTGGAAGCAGTTAGGACTTATTTTGGAGGCGTCGCACAATAGCTCTCCTTTTTGCTCTAGGACTACACGTTGGCAGGCAGCCGGCTGGTGGCTACCGCCCCTCACAAGTAATTGTTAGGGCCAGAACTGGACTTGGGTCTAGGCGGTGGTACTAGGACTAGAGGTAGTCTTTGCTGGAAAGCCGATGTAACTGTAACTGTTATCCTTAAGGGTTTAGAAACCCTAAACCCTAAACCTCAAACCATAAAACCATGAACCCCAAACTCGCCTCACTTTGGAGAAACGTGAGGCGTCGGCGGCGGGGGCCGACCGACGCCCCTGTGCCCCTCCTCGACCTCGACACCCAAGCCCTACGGCCCTGTTAGCCCTGGGTCGTCCGTTTCCTCTTCGTTTTGCGACAACGGGGAGCTCTCCGCCACTCCTTCAACCAAGCATGCATCGCGAGGCAATGGCTGGAGCCCATTTGGTGCCCCTGTGACCCTTGAACTTGAACCATAAACGCCCAAGCCCCAATCCCTAGCGCACCTACGAGTACGCTCGGTGCGTGGTCCTCGCGACCCTCCTGCAACCCAAAGCCTGGTGGTGTCTCGACATGCACCAAAACCCTGAACCCCCAAACCCTTAACCCTGAAACATAACCCTGAACCCTAAAAACCCGTAACCATGAACCCTATTTGGGACTTAAACCCCCCAACCCCTAAACCCCTAACCCTCTAGAGCCCTCCACCCATGTGCGCACCTTGGAGTACGTGAGGTGCGTGAAGGACTGGAACTCGCTGATCGCTGCCTCCTGCGTGTGCGTGTGTGTGTGTGTGTGCGCGAGTGTGTGTGCGCGCGGCAGCCCGAATCTGCTCATCTCAACCCGGCGTTGCAGGTTTGCAGGTCGCGGGTTGGCTATAACGGAAACACTGCTATGGGTCCCTAGTCCCCCACACGAATAATCCACAAATAATCCACAAATAATCTGCTGCGTCGTTGTCCTGCAACAGACTGAAATCGACACAAAAAAAACGGACAAGCGAGCGAACACCCTCCCCGGCGGCCCAACCCATGGTCGACCCCCGCACAAAAACAAACCACAGCTTTCGGTTGCCGCCTCCTGCCGCGTTGCCCGTGCCCACCAAGGGCACGTCCAAAAGGCCGTAAAATCGATAAACACAGAACAAAAAAAATGACACACGTGTCCACCACCCCCACACACACCCACACCCCCCACACGCAAAACCCCACACCTGTTGGTTGCCGCCCCCTGCCGCGTCGTCCTGCAACAGACTGACATCGACACACAAAACATAAAACGGACAAACGTGTGTCAACCCTCCCCGGCGGTCCAACCCATGGTCAACCCCCGCACACCAAAACCCCACACCTTTCGGTTGCCGTGCCCTGCCGCGTCGTCTGTGCCCAGCGTCCAAAATGCTGCAACATCGACACACACAGAACAAAAAAACGACACACGTGGCCACCCTCACACGCCCACCCCCACCCCCACCCCCACACAACAAAACCCCACACCTTTCGGTTGCCGCCTCCTGCCGCGTTATCCGCGCCCATCAAGGGCGCGTCCAAAAGGCTGTAAAATCGACACACACAGAACAAAAAATGGCACACGTGTTTACCCCCCCTACACCCACACCCACGCACCCCCACACACACAAAAAACGCACCTTTCGGTTGCCGCCCCCTGCCGCCCCCTGCCGCGTCGTGCGCGCCCATCAAGGGCGCGTCCAAAAGGCTGTAAAATCGACACAAACACATAACAAAACAAACGACAAACGTGTCTACCCCCCCCCCCCCACACACACACACACAAAAAACCACAGCTTTCGGTTGCCGCCCCCTGCCGCGTCGTCCTCCAACATACTAAAATTTGACACGCTTGTGCACACCCTCCC
>VFSX01000111.1:272500-287500 GCA_016618255.1 Chlamydomonas sp. UWO 241 | reverse complement strand
CGGCACTCCATCTGGGCCGAGTTCCACAGCTCCGAGGCGTCCTTGTCGTAGAGCGTCACGGATGATCTGGTGTGTGTGTGTGTGTGTGTGTGTGTGTGTGAGGTGGTGGTGGTGGGAGTTGATGGGGTGGGTAGGGGGGAAGGAGGGTGCGTGCGTGGGGGTCTTGTGCAGAAGGAGAGATGGGTAGGGGGGAAGCAGGGGGGGGGGGGTCTTCATGTAGAAGAGAAGGTGAGCCGAATCCCTCAACCCCTTGTCCTTCGTAGGCCCTCCTAGTAAGCGCACACTCTATGCAGACTCTGAGCGCGGGGCGCCAGTGCAGGCCCCGCCTCGGCGTTCTAGGTGTACAGGTGTTGAAACCTCATTAAATTTGTGTAAGGGTTACTTAACCCTTAAGGGTGTGTACACCCTAAACCCTTAGACACACGTAGTAAGGTTTCAGCGGGTTTTAACAGGTTTTGATTAAACATCGTAAGAGGTTTAAAACCCCTAAACCGTTACACTTAAATCATGTGGTTTTAACAGGGTTAAACAACCCTAAAACCCCTGAACCCCTTGAACTAGCCTTGAACCCTGAAACCCCAAACCTTCATCAACTGCCCTCACCCGTTGAAGTCACGCCGCCGCTTCTGGACGACAACCGTGACGCGCGCGCGGCTGCGTGCGTGTGTGTGTGAGAGAGAGAGAGAGAGGGTGTGAGTCAGAGTGTGTGTGTGTGTGTGTGTGTGCATGCCTACGAGTCCTCCTATGTGTGTGCATGCGTGTGTGCCTAGGAGTCCTCCTATGTGTGTGCGTGCGTGCGTGTGTGAGTGTATGTACGTATTTGTGTGTGTGTGTGTGTGTGTACCGTAGTCTCGCTTAGCCTTCCCGGGGGTCCACTAAAGGCCCTCTTTATTTGGAATTTTAGGCATTTGCGGGGCGTTTTGCGACTTAATTTCGTCTTTGTGCTGCCTTCGCAGCGGCTTTTTGCGGGGCCTGTAGAGCGTTGATCCGGGTTCGAATCCCGCCAGGGGCTTTTCCCTTTACGGAGCGTTTTCGGACTTAATTTCACGTTGACAGAGCCTTTGCGGGGCGCCTTCAGACTTAATTAGGCGGGAAGGCTAAGCGAGACTACGGTATGCGCATGTCTACTTGTGCCTGTATGCACATGTACGCATGCGTGCGTGCATGCCCAAACCCCGCGGCGCGACAATCCCCTCCTCAATCTCTAGCCCCAATATAGTGCATACAATTGCTGACCTGCCGTGTGTCTGTGTGTGCGCTGGTGCACGTGTGCATGTGTATGAAAGCATGCAAAAGTCCCCACCCACCGCGGCGCGCCGATCCCCTCCTTGATCTCCAGCTGCAATATAACGCATGCTAGTGCTGACCCACCGGGTGTGTGCATGCGTGTGCACGTGTGTTTGTTTGTGTGCGTGTGCATGTGCGCATGTGTGTGTATTTAAGTGCCCACCCACCGAGGCGCAACGATCCCCTGCTCAATCTCCAGCTCCAGCATACTGCATGCAAGTGCTGACCCACCGCATGTATGCGTGTGTGTGTGTGTGCACATGTGTGTGTGTGTGTGTGCATGTGCTTGTGTGTGTGTGTGTGTGTGTGTGCATGCCTATGGGCATGCATGCCTCGACCCACCGCTCAGCAACGATCCCCTCCTCGATCTCCAGCTCGCTTCCCTGGCCGACCCATTGCTTGATGATGCGCTTCTTCTGAGAGCGAGGCTTGGACTTCTCAATCTGCGTGTGTGTGTGTGTGTGTGTGTGGGGGGGGGGTAATGAATCCCTCTTTCTCTCTTTCTGTGTATGTGTGTGTGTGTACGCACGCGTGTGTGTGGCTTGATATTATGCTTCTTCTGGGAGAGAAGCTTTGACTTACCAATCTGCAAAGCGTTTTGTGTGTGTGTGTGTGTGTGTGTGTGCGTGCGAGCGTGTGTGCATGTGTGTGTGTGTTTGTGTGTGTGTGCATGCTTGTGCGGACCTACAGCCCACCTTCTCCCTCAGTATCTCATCGACCGCGAGCTGCTTCCGCCGCATTGCCTCGTAACTGACCCGTCAACCCACCTAGACTCGGTCATTTTGACCGCATTTAGGGTTCTAAAACCGAAAACAAGAGACCCACCTTCTCCCTCAGTATCCCATCGACCGCGAGCTGCTTCCGCCGCAT
This sequence comes from Chlamydomonas sp. UWO 241, assembly GCA_016618255.1. Lineage (NCBI taxonomy): Eukaryota > Viridiplantae > Chlorophyta > Chlorophyceae > Chlamydomonadales > Chlamydomonadaceae > Chlamydomonas > Chlamydomonas priscui. Next base: position 285,343 of record VFSX01000111.1, on the reverse strand, counting down.
CGCCTCGGCCTCGTTGGACGCCCAAAAGCTCTTTATAGGGTTAAACAGCGCTAAGAAAAATGTTTAAAAAAACTAGGTTTTGACAACCGAAAGCCCACCTTCTCCCTCAGTATCTCATCGACTGCGAGCTGCTTCCGCCGCATTGCCTCGGCCTCGATGTACGCCCAAAAACCTTTATATGGTTTCAAAACGTCAAACTAATCGTAAAACAAGCCGAGATCTCAACGACCGAAAGCCCACCATCTCCCTCAGTATCGCATCGACCGCGAGCTGCTCCCGCCGCATCGCCTCGTCACGGACCCGTAACCCCATATAAATTCGGTCATTTTGATCGCATTTATTATTTTTTTGGGGGGGGGGCTCGATGAATGGAGGCGCGTTCTCGATGCCGAGCCCTGGACCCAGCAATGTGGCGCTGCTGGTGACGAGGATCTCCATGCCGCTGACGAGCGGGGTAATATACGACTGGCCCGGCTCCTGCTAGACTGCCCCTCGGTGAAACACTTCAGGAGCGGCTTGCCCGGCGCTGCCATGGCTTGGCGAGTAGCCGCGGTGCTGCCGCGGCCCGTGCTGGGAGACGGCCCTTATCCTTCCCCCCATGCAGGACGCCATGCGGCACCGATCTCGACGAGTTGATCGACGAGCGGAGGAGCTGGCGCCCGTCAATGCATGCTGGACATTGGTCAAGATGGCTGCCCGTGGAGGCGGTCTACCATCACGGCTTCAGCGGTGGCGACCGCCGAGGCAACACAGAGTAAATCCGCTTCACCAATCGCAGCGTTCGTCACCGCGCTCATCCTCGGGGTCGCTCGTCTGCCGGTAACTGGCATTGGAAGGTCTTCAGGCAGCCTCCATGACAACTCTGTCGTCCATACACCCCTGGAGGGTGGGACCTGGCCAAGCATGAGGCATGGGGCGCCGGCTGAGCCCCATGCAAACGAGAGCTGGACAGCCATGCACTGCCAGGCGGGGACCGTTCCAGTCAGCGCCAGTCGGCTCTGCCGGCTTGACTGGACACAAGGCCACTACTGTGACCCTGAGGAAGGTCCTCTCCTATATGCTCCTTGCCAGACATGTCTCTCAGGGACCGCTGTTTGGGGTAGTCTTGCCGGCGGGAGCGGTAGTTTATCGGCCGGGAGCCGGCGGTTCTCTAGTACTTAAGTGTGCTGGTGTATCGGCTGGTGTCTCTTATAGAAGAGTAGCCTGCTTAGCTGGAAACCCCGTGTTACTGTTACTGTTACTTGGGTTTAAAACCGAAAAAAGTCAGCCCACCTTCTCCCTCAGTAACTCATCAACCGCGAGCTGCTTCCGCCGCATCGCCTCGTCCTCGATGTACGCCCACGTCTTGGCGGCCGCGTCTGCGAGCACGATTTGCCAGTTGTTGCCGTCGCCGTACACGTCGTCCTCGTTGATCTGTTATGGGCAGTTGTGGGCAGTTGTGGGGCAAGGCGTGGTCAGTTGCACAGTCATAGGCCGTGTCTGGGGGTGGTTGAATTTGGGGGTTGCTGGGTGTGGAGGTTGGGAGGGTTGTTGGGCACGACGGGTTGTTGCCGTCGGCGTATACATTGTCTTTGCTGATCTGCGTTTGGAGGTCATTGGGTGTGGCGGGTGGAGGTTGTTGTGCACCACAGAGAGGGGGCACGGAACCTGCATTTTTGTGTGAGAGTGTGTGTGTGTGTGAGAGAGAGAGTGCATGCGTGTGTGCATGCGAGCTGGCTGCCAGGTGGTGCCGTCGCTGTACACGTCGTCCTCGTTGATCTGCGTTTTGGTGGAAGGAGTATGAATAACAGGGCGCTGATAGCTGCGGTTTTAGACCCCCCACACACACACACATGAGCACACACACACACACACACACGAGCACACACAAACACGCACACACATGCACACACACACGCACGCGTACACACACAAACACACGAGTACACACACACACACACACGCACCTTGACCAGCAGCGGGTCATAGTCGGCATCAATGATCTTCTGCTTGATTACGTAGAAGTCGGAGATTGCGCCGCGGAACTGGATGTCGCCGAGGATCTTGTCCTGTGGGCGACATAAATGAGTGTGTGTGTGTGTGTGCGTGTGTGTGTGTGTGTGCGCGCGCGTGTGTGAATGTGAGTGGGTGTGGATGTGCATGTGTGCGTGTGTGAGTGTGTGCGTGTGTCACGTAGCAAAGGAGATCGCGCCGCGGAACTGGATGTCGCCGAGGATCTTGTCCTGCGTGTGTGGGCGACAGAAACGAGTGTGAGTGTGTGTGTGTGTGTGTGCACGCGTGTGTGGCTGTGGGTGCGCATGTGTGCGTGTGTGTCACGTAGAAAAGGAGATTGCGCCACGGAACTGGATGTCGCCGAGGACCTTGTCCTGCGTGTGTGGGCGACAGAAGAGAGTGTGCGTGTGCATCTGGGAGGGTGTGTGTGAGCGAGCAAGAGTGCATGCGTGGGAGTGTGCATGCATGAGCTGGGGGGGGCGTGTCCTCCCAGTGTCTGGGTGGTTTGGGATAGAAACTTTGAGCCGGGGGCCAGGGGCTGCCTGGTTCTTTGGGGCCAAACTGCATAATGGAATGCCGGAGTGCCAAGTACTCAGGGCTGGGCGTTTTGGGGGGCAAGAGAAGGGTCTACTGGGGGGTCTGTTGGGGGGTTGGGGGGGGGGGAGCCCACGCAGACACTGGGAGTGTGTACGTATGTGGCTGTTGCTGTGTGACGCCCTCCCGCCCCCAACCAGGCCCCTCATGGAGACCGACCTTTGCGATGTAGTCCACGAGGTGGCCCTCCTTTCCGGCGCCAGCGCCGAGGTGGGAGAGCCCCACGAGCTCCACGGTGGTGCCTGAATGTGTGCGTGCGTGGTGGTGGGGCACGCATGAGTGGTGGATGCATGGACGCCATCATTGCACGGGGCCCATTCCTCCACACACACACGCACGCCGACGCCATGCGCACACGACTCCCGACGCCCCACCTCCATTCACATGCACGCACAGCCCATGCGCGCCCCAGCCCCACCTGTCAGGAAGACCGACTCCACGCCAGGCAGCGGCACCACCTTGCCGTCCTCAGCGGTGCCGTACGGCGTGGGCAGCGGCGGCAGCTGGGCGACTGGGACATAGTCATCGCCCACCTCTGGCGGCACATACGGAGGGGGCGCGGCGGGAGGAGCATCGGTTGCCTCTGCTGGATCTGCTGCCGCCTCGCCTCCATCCTCCTCGCCCCCGTCCTCGCCTGCGGGCACACCCTCGGCTTCCCCATCTGCCGCCGCGTCTCCACCCTCCCCATCACCGCCCTCCCCATCGCCACCCTCCTCAGTGGGGTCTGCTGCTTCCCCGTCTACGTCATCAGCAGCTTCCCCGTCTGCAGCAGCTGGCTCGCGGGCGCCCTCCTCGCCCGCTGCACGTGCAGGCGCTGCGTCTGCATCATCAGGGGGTGGCGCACCAGGCTCCCCGCCCTCCTCGGCGCCAGCACCCTCTGCTGCTGCAGCTCCATCACCGCTGGTCTCCGCTGTTGCTGCTGCCGGCTCGCCCGCTGGGTTGCCTGGCGGGGCAGGCTCATCACTCACAACGAGCTCAACTCCCGCCGGATCGCTCGGCGCTGCCTCGCCAGCGCCATCATCAGGCGCAGCCCCCTCTGGCATCACCTCCGCCACCTGCGAACAGCTCACTGGGGCCTCAGCGCTGGATGCTGGTCGACTGTGCGCGCGCATGTGCATGGCGCAGCGGTGTGTCACGCCCCCGCCCATGCACGCACCCGCCACCCCCCTCGGGCGTGTAAATGCTACAAGAAGCATGCTGAATAGCACGCATGCTGGCGTGCCAGGGCTGGGGATGCGCACAGGGTCATTTTCATTGGGTCTCTAAGAGTCTTTGGACGCGTGTGCATGCGTGCCCGGCCGCAACGCGTAACTGCAAACCTACCGCGGCATCAACAGGAGGCGCGTCCTCCATGGCTCTAGTCCTCAGTCACGCTCGCGGTCACTGGGACCTTTTATAGAGTTAGGCGCGTAGACTCAGGCCAGTGGCATCCATGAGGCTGCCACGAATGTAACGGAAAGCGTGCGCGCTCCGAATTACGCGACACGCTGCGATTTGCTGGGGGGGGGGCATGGGGTTCCCATGCAAGTCCACACTTCCCTCCATGCAACAAAACGGCAAACGGACCCCCCGCCCCATCGGACATTGCCAGCATGGCGAAGAGTAAGTTGGGAAGCCTTTTGAAGGCCAAGCATCGCGGATCGGGGGCTCCTGGTGGCGGGGCAGCCGGCGGCGGTGACAATGCAGCACGCCTTGCAGCCGCACGTGGCTCCAAGCGCCCTGCACCGCATGGTGTTGGCAGTGTTGCGGGAGGCAAGTCAGCCAAGCGCGGTGTCGGCCAGGCGGGGGGTGGCTCCGAGCGACGCCGCTTCAGTGCCAACGACAGGAGCAAGGAGTCAGTCGCCGCCACGGAGCTCGAGGTGAACGTGTCCGAGGCACTAGGCGGCTCGTCGTCAGCGTATGAAGCACTAGTGGGACAGCTGAGTGTGCGGGATGGTGCGCTGAGGCAGCGGCGCCTGGAGGAGCAGGGGCTGGACAGCGAGAGCGAGGAGGAGACGGGGGGCAGCGAGCTCGAGGAGGAGGAGCAGGGCGCACATGCGGTGAGCTCCGCTCTACATGCGTACATGTATGCGGCCACCGCACACCCGTATGCGGCCACTACACGCCTGCATGCATGCGGCCCATGCATCATGCATGCGGCCCATGCATCGTGCATGCACACGCCAGCATGCGCCCCACCTGCTGCCATGACCATGACGGGTGCAGGGCCGTGGCTCTGACAGCGAAGGCGTCGGCGCGGGCAGCGCCTCTGATGGCGAGGCGGGCGAAGGCGATGGCGGCGACAGCGAGAACGAGGATGACAGCGAGGGCGTCCACGACGACGCCCCACTGGACACGTGGACGCTGCGTGGCATGCGCGCGCTGCAGGTGCTGGTTGCATATCCTCTCTGCCTACACACACACACACACGGCTGCGCCCGCCCACCAAGACACGCACACACACACGCACACACACACACACACACACGTTGTCTGAGCACAAACAGAGGGGCACACACACACACACATGTAAAGCTATATTCACTGCATCTCAACAACACATGCACACACACACACACACACACATCACACAAACACATGCACGCATGCACACATGCACACACACACACACACACACACACACACACACACATAGGAGGGGGGTGGTTCAAAACAAACGTAAGCTGGGCAAACTCATAGGGTGACACACACACACACACACACGCACACACACGCACACACTGCACAGGCATCCGGCGGCAAGTGGGGGCACGGGCGAGTAGCACACACACACACACACACACACACATGAGCACACGCGCATACGCGCGCATATACACCGCAGGCGTCCGGCGACGCGCCGCCCGAGGCCGCAGCAGCTTTGCCCAAGGGCCCCCAAGCGGGGGGCAAGGGCGAGGCCGGAGGGAAAGGGGGCGGCGGTGGCGATGTTGACGCTGGGCTGCCGGACCCGTGGGCTGCGCACCTAGGGGCGGAGCTGGGGAGCGAGCGGCTCGAGGCGCTGGCAGTTGGGCCGCCTGGTGCGTGTGTGTGTGTGGGTGGGTGGGTGTGTGTTTGTGTGTGTGTGTGTGTGTCCGCGCGCGTGTGTGTGTGTGTGTGCGTGTGTGTGTGTGTGTGTGTGCGCGCGTGTGCGTGTGCGTGTGGGTGGGCTGCGCACCTGGGGGCGGAGCTGGGGGGCGAGTGGCAGGAGGCGCTTACGGTGGGATCGCCAGGTGTGTTTGGTGATGATGATGATGGACTTTACAGGTGTGTATGTACGTGTGTGGGGGGGGGGCAAGCAGCTGGGGGCTCTGGCGGTTGGGCCGCCTGGTCCGTGTGTGTGTGTGTGCGTGCGTGTGTGTGTGCGGGCGGGCGGGCAGGCGTGTGTGTGTGTGTGTGTGTGTGTGTGTTTGTGTGTGTGTGTGTGTGTGTGTGTTAACGTGTACGCGTGTTTTAGCCTGAACCCCAAACCCTCAACCCTAAAACCCATTACCCCCTGCAGGCAAGCTGAAGGACATGCCTGACGGGTGTGAGCTGCGGAAGCTGGGTGGCAGGTGGGAGCAATCATGAATGCGCTCTGTCACTCTCTCCCTCTCTCGCTCGCACACGCACACATGCACATGCACATGCACATGCGCACGCACACGCACACACGCACAGGCACAGGCACACGCACACGCACACGCACACACGCACAGGCACAGGCACAGGCACACGCACACGCACACGCACACGCACACGCACACGCACACGCACACGCACACACACACGCATACGCACACGCACATGCGCACGCACACACACACACACGCACACACGCACACGCTTTACATGCACGCACCCCCCCCCCTCCCTCCCACCTCTCCCTCTCACGCACACACACGCACACGCACACTAAGGTGCAAGCAATGCATGCGCTGCTCGCACGTCTCTCTCCCTCGCCCTCGCCCACACACGAGCGTGCCCCCCCCCCTTTCCCATACGCACACGCACGCCACACGCGCGCACGTCAAGCCCCCCTCCCCTCTCTCACACACACAAACGCTCACACGTGCACACACACACACACAAACACACGTCAAGGGGCGTGCGGTGGGCGGTCAGCGGCGGGCGCGGCGAGGTGCCAAGCACGCCCTATTTCTCTCTATCACACACACACACACACACACACACACACATGCTCGCACGCATGCAAATAAATGCACATGCCACACACGCGAACACACCCCGCTCTCCTCCCTCACACACACACACACGCACGCACACGTGCAGGGGCGTGCGGTGGGCGGTGGGCGGCGGGCGCGGCGAGGTGCCGTGCGCCCCACCAACGCTGTCCGGCGCCGGCGTGAAGGAGCGACTGCGCTCGCGATGGGCCGAGGTCGGCGCGGGGGGCGCGCCGCCCGCGCCAGAAGGTGCGTTTCCGCCGCAACACGTTTTCTCTGTTAACTCGTGTCGCTCGCCCGATGCAGGATATGTACACACCCGCGCGCTCGCGATACGAAGCGTCAACCTAAAATCGCAAGGACCTGAAGCCAAAACCCTGAACCCGCAAACCCTGAGGAGCTCTGGGCAGAGGTCGGTGCGGGGGAGCAGTGATTTTATTTTCGGGCTCTTTGATTCATTATTCTACAGCCGGATTTTGCTTTGCGCACGTTGACTGTTGACCCACCACCTCTTGGCCGCCCTGCCGTCAAGACCCTCCCACACACACACAAACACCACACCACCCCGCCAAGTTTAGAAACCCTCCTGTATACTGCGCCATTAAAGGCATCCGACGGACTGTAAAATCAACCGCCATGAGATCCTCAACCCCTGAACCCGCAGCCGGCACCGACACCACAATGTCTGGCCGCCCTGCCGCTAAGCCCCCCCGCCAAGTTTTCAAGTCCACACACCCTAAAACCTGACCACCTCTCTGGCCGGTGCCAGGTTGTCGTGCCAAGTTTAGTTCTAAGCCCTTGACCCCAAAACCCTGAACCCCAAAACGATTTTCCCACGCAGCCGACCCCACCGCCGACGCCGACCCTACCACGTCTGGCCGCTCTGCCGCCAAGCCCTCGTCTGCTGCGGCCAAGGTGTGAAATAAGGGGGGGGGGACATGCATGCACGCGTGTGTGCGCGCACACACACACACACACCTACATGCACGCGCATGCGCACACACGCACACAAACGCACACACGGGCACACGCAGGCGAACACACACGGACACACACGCGCACACACTCACAGTAGACAGCAAGCGCACCCCTATCCTCTCACTGTCACACCTTCGCTGGCATGCCACTCCCACTCTCACTCTTTACTGTTCCCTCTCACTCTTTACCGATCCCTCTCACTCTCTCTCACTCCCACTCTCTGAGTCCACTCTCACTCCCACCCCCACACCCACTCCCACTCTCACTCCCACTCCCACTCCCACTCCCACTCTCACTCCCTCTCTCACTCTGCCGCGCCATAGGCTGCCGCCGCCGCGGGTGAGTTTGCCTCTCCGGCCCAGCGCGCGTTCTTCGGGGCGCTCTCCAGGTGGGTCTTGATGAGTTGAATGTAAGGTTGAGGGCTTTGGGGTTTAGGGTTGAGGGCTTGGGTTGTAGAGTCGCCGCGGGCGAGTTTGCGTCCCCGGCCCAGCGCGCGTTCTTCGGGGCGCTCTCCAGGTGGGTCTTGGTTTTGGGGATTACAGTTACAGTAACATCGGCTTTCCAGCAAAGACTACTTTGGGGGTTTGGGGTTTGGGGTTTATATAGTAAAGGGTTTATGGTTGGGGGTTGAGGGTGAAGCAAGGGTTGAGGGCTAAGGGTTAAGGGTTTGAGTTGGACAGCGTGGGCGCGTTTGCTGCCTGGCCCAGCGCGCATTTTTGGGGACGCTGTCAAGGTGTGTGTGTGTGTGTGCGTGTGTGTGTGCGTGTGTGTGTATGTGTGTGTGTGTGCGTGTGAGTGTGTGTGTGGCGCGTGCGCTCTCCATGTGGGTGTGTCGTGGCGCTCATGCTTGGAGCACGCGGTCACGCGTACGCACGCACACACACACACACACACACAAATGCGCGCACACGCGTACACCCTACCACATTCCCAACGCCTGAGGCGGCGCCTCAGGCGGCGCATTTACTTGCGCGAATCAGGCGGCGCCTCAGGCGCGCGGACCGCCTCAGGCGTCGCCTCAGGCGAACCCCTGATCGCCTCAGGCGCCGCCTTAAGCGTCATCCCGACCGCCGTAGGCGCCCACCACCGCCTGAGGCGCCCCCCGGACCGTCTCAGGCGTTATGACCGCACTCACTTGCGCGGATTAGACAATGGCGCTGTGGTAGGGACGCACACGCACATACATACACATGCACACGTACTTCCTCCACCACACACACTCGCAGCTACGCCGACGTTGCTGCTTGCGCACGGCAGTACCCCACAGCCGACACGTCTGATGACACACGCACACGCACACACACGCACACACAGACACACACACACACACACACACACTCGCAGCTACGCCGACGTTCCTGCTTGTGCACGGCAGTACCCCACAGCCGATGTGTCTGATGACACACACGCACACACACACACACGCACACGCGCACACACACACACTTGCAGCTACGCCAACGTTGCTGCTTGTGCACGGCAGTACCCCACAGCCGATGTGTCTGATGACACACACGCACACACACACACACACACGCACACGCACACGCGCACACACACACACACACACACTCGCAGCTACGCCAACGTTGCTGCTTGCGCACGGCAGTACCACACAGCCGATATGTCGGATGACACACACGCGCGCAGGCACACACGCACACACACACGCACACACACACTCACACGGCAGTACCCCACAGCCGATGCGTCTGATGACACACACGCGCGCATGCAAACACACACACACACACACACAAAGTCAGGGTTTACACGCGCACCGTGTGCGGTGTGCGTGGGTCCTGACAGCACACACACACACACACACACACACACTCGCAGCTACGCCGATGTTGCTGCTTGTGCACGGCAGTACCCCACAGCCGATGTGTCTGCTCCAGCGGGGTCCGAGCTACGAGCGCGCGATGAGTACATGGTGCGTGCTGCTGAGTGTGCGTGTGTGTGTTTGTGTGTGTGTGTGTGTGTGCGTGGGCGGGTGGGTGTGGGTAGGTGTTCGAGCTACGAGCGTGCGATGAGTACATGATGCGTACTGCTGTGTGTGTGTGCGTGGGTTTGGGCGTGCTGCGGTGTGTTCTGCTGTGGGTGTGCCTGCACCAGCGGGGTCCGAGCTGCAAGCACGTGATGAGTATCACATGGTGCATCAGTGATGCCAGCGCCCCACGCACACGCCCCCACACTCGCACGCACACACGCCCACGCCCCCACACACGCTCCCACACTCGCCCCCACACACGCACACCCACGCACCCACACACACACATACATACACACACATACACACACACAAACGCGCACAAACACGCATCCACACACACACGCACGCACACACACGCAGGACGCATACCTGCTCCACGCGCTCAACCACGTCGCCAAGACGGCAGACCGCATCAAGAAGAACAACGACAAGCTTGAGGCGGTGAGTAAGGATTTAGTTGCGGGTTGCAGTAAAAATCCGTACATAGGGTCTAGGGGAACAAGTTTGGGGTTCAGGGTTTACGGCTGACCACATCAAGAGGAACAACGACAAGCGTGAGGCTGGCTTGAGGCGGTGAGTTGGGGTTTAGACCAGGTTCAGACACAAAATGACCAAGTTCAGACCAACCAGGTTCAGACCGGGTTCAGACACAAACTAAAAACTAAAAATAACAAGCAACAAGCAACAAATCTCAAACAACAACAAAAGCACGCAACAAATAATACAAACTACAAATAGCAAGCAACAAGCCGCACGCAACAAGCCACAAGCCACAAGCAGCAAGCAGCAAGCAGCAAGCAACAACAAGCAACCAACACCAAACGACAAACGCAAGCCAAGGAAATTCTGTTCGTCGATCGCAAGCCAGATCCAGCTTAACCGTATTTCAAGACTTGTTTGTTTATCAAGTACCCCGACTGTGCCCGACCCTGCCCCGACTCTAAACCCAGCACACAACAAACAATAACGCAGGCCAAGGAAAAGGTTTTCGCCGAGCGCAAGGCCGCGCAGCTAGCAGCGGCGCTCGCATCGGGCAGCGGCGCGGGCGAGGGCGAGGGCGCGGCGGGTGCGGCCAAGGGGCGCGGCAAGCCGCGCGGCAAGTCCGCGGCGGCGACGGCGGCAAGCGCTGGTGGGTACCAGTGCACCACCACCCTTTCGTAAACGACCGTCATAAGGACCCTCCCGCCCCATGTGCCGAGCGAGCAGTTACAGTTACATGGCATTCCAGCTAAGACAACACTAGTCCTAGTGCCACCGCCCTGTGAAGGACGATAGCCACCAGCCGGTTACCTGCCGTCTAGACTACCGCTCCCGCCGGCTAGTTTAGACCCAAACAAGTCCCTGAGGGACATGTCTGGCAAGGAGCGTATAGGAAAGGACCGTCCTCCTCCTGGCCTTTGCGGCCAACCACGCCGGCTGTGCCGACTGGCGGCGCTGAAGCAGAAAAGTCCCCGCCTGGCATGGTGCATGGTTGTCCAACTCAATGCATGGGGCTCTGCCTGCGCCCCATGCGTCATGCATGGCCAGGTCCCACCCTCCAGGGGGGCCTGGGCAAACAGAGTCGTCATGGCAGGCTGCCTGAAGACCAATGCCGACGCCAGTCACCGGCAGACGAGTGCCCCCGCGGGTGAGCACGGTGACAAACGCTGCGATGGTGAAGTGGATAAACTCTGTTGTTGCCTCGGCGGTCACCACCGCTGAAGCCCTGATGCCGAGCGAGCAAAGCCGTATAAATATATACGAGTCCTGTGGGCGGGGCGAGGGCGAGGGAGCGGGGGGCGCGGCCAAGGGGCGCGCATATGCCGCGCGGCAAGTCTGCGGCAGCAGCGGCAGCAGCGGCGGCGAGCGCGGGTGAGTGCCAGTGATGTATGTCTTGACGCACTGTATAGCCGACCACACACGCACACGCACGCACGCGAGCACGCGCGCACACACACACACAGGGACACTCAGTATTATTTCCTCACTCTCTCTCACTCACACACACACACACACACGCGCACGCATGCACATACACACGCGCGCACACACACACACACACAGGGACACTCGTACTATTTTCTCACTCTCACGCACACACGCACGCACACACACACACACACAAGCACACACACGCAGCGGCGGGCGCGGGCGAGGATAAGGGCGGGGGCGCGGCAGCAGCGGCGGCGGCGTCGTGGAGTGGCGGGCTGTACAATAGACCACACTCACACACACACACACACATTCCATTCCATTCCATTCCATAATGTTACACGACTGCAACAGCACTACCCGTACTTAAGTACTGGCAATGACACACAACACACACACACACACACACACACACACGCACGCACGCACGCACGCTCTCTTCTCTCTCTCACTCTCAAACAAACACAAAACACACACACACAAACAAACACACACGCACACACGCAGCGGCGGCAGCGGCGGGCGAGGACAAGGGAGAGGGTGCGGCGGACTGTACAAACGACCACACACACACGCATACTATTTTCCCCCACTCTCTTCTCACTCTCTCTCATACACACACACACACGCACACACGCAGCGGCTGCAGCGGCGGGCGCTGGCGAGGACAAGGGAGGGGGCGCGGCGGCAGCGTCGGCAGCGTCGGGGAGTGGCGGGCTTGACAATCGACCACACTCACTCACGCACACAACCAACCAACCAACTAAGCGTTACATGAGGCCGTCCGCATGCCACACACACACACACACACACACACGCGCACACACATGCACGCACGCTCTCTTCTCTCACACACACACACACAAGCGCACACGCACACACGCAGCGGCGGCGGCAGCGGCGGGCGCAGGCAACGACAAGGAAGGGGGTGCGTCGGCAGCGTCGGCAGCGTCGGGGAGTGGTGGGCTGGCTGACATGGAGGCGCCGCCACGCGACCAGGGGTTCACGCGCCCAAAGGTGTGAACCCACACCCTTGGCCCTGAATCTTCAATCCCAAGCCCTAAGCGCCTAGAGCCCTCAGCCGACATGGAGGCGCCGCCGCGCGACCAGGGGTTCACGCACCCACAGGTGTGCGCCTGGGCCTCAGCCCTGCACCCAAAGCCCTGAGCACTAGACCGCTCACCCTACTCCCTTTCCCCTAAACCCCAAATCCTAGGCCTGACCCCCCAGAGC
>VFSX01000111.1:190000-267500 GCA_016618255.1 Chlamydomonas sp. UWO 241 | reverse complement strand
TGTAACGACCGAATGCTTGTGTGGCAAAGCTCAATGAGGACACAGCAGCCAAGACGGCATCACAGACGTGGGTGTGGGTGTGGGTGTGGGCGTGGGTGTGGGTGTGGGTATGGGTGTCGGCCGGTCAGACAGTTGGTCGGCCGGGCCTCGACACGGGCACGTGGCTCTCTTGACGGCACGCGGGCAAACAGCGACTCTTGACGCTGTGATTTCCTCTTCGGCTCTACACAGCCATTTGGCTGTATTCCAGCTGTACTTTGACCTTGAACACAGCTCGGCCCATTCAGTGGATCGGTAGTCTACCAAGCCCGACACAGAGCGCTCGTCAAGAGCTTTCAAATAACCCGTGTATGCGGACAACGGTGCACAGGTCAACGGCCAACACGCTCAAAGCAAACTCCGGCTGTCGAATAATTAATTGAGATTCTTGAAAAGAACATCACTGCCTCGACGTCACCCTGGCACATATTGATGGCACCTCCTGACGGCTACACATAGGCGGCACACAGTGTAGCAGGATGGGCGTGGCATTATTCTAACTCCGAAACCCTTCACCCTAAATCCTCAACCCTAAAACGTCCTGTTAGGTGCGTTATCCGACTGATATATCCATTCTGAAACCCGGCCCCGGCCCGCCCCACCCACCGCGCGCACCGCACATTATGACGGCACCTCTTGACGGCACACGGACACACTGGCACAGTGACACACGGCGCCTATTCGCGGCACGCTGGCCCACGGCACTCTTGACAGCACACAGCACCTCTTGATGGCACGTGTTGAACGCACACTGGCGGTGTAGCAGGGTAGACGTGGTCAAACCCTGAACCTTAAACCCTGAACCATAAACCCTGAAACCCGTCACGCCCACCGTGCGCCAGGTCGACTTCCTCTCATCGATCGAGCTGCTCATCATCGACCGCGCAGACATGATGAGCATGCAGGTGCGTGTGTGCGCGTGTGTGTTGTGCATGCGTGCACGTGTGTGTGTGTGTGTGTGTGTGTGCGGCTCATCATCGACCACGCAGACACGATGAGCATGCAGGTGGGAGAGTGTGTGTGTGTGTGTGTGTGAGCTGCTGCTCACCATCGACTGCAAAGACAGGATGACCATACGTGTGTGTGTGTGTGTGTGTGTGCGTGTTGGTGCGTGTGTGTGTGTGTGTGTGCGTGTGTGTGTGTGTGTGCGTGTGTGTGTGTGTGTACTGCTCATTATCGACCGCGCAGACATGATGAGCATGCAGGTGGGAGAGTGTGCGTTTGTGTGTGTGTGTGTGTGTGTGTGTGTGAGCTGCTGCTCACCATCGACCGCAAAGACAGGATGACCATACGTGTGTGTGTGTGTGTGTGTGTGTGTGTGTGTGCGTGTTGGTGCGTGCGTGTGTGTGTGTGTGTGTGCGTGTGTGTGTGTGCTGCTGCTCACCATCGACCGCGCAGACATGATGAGCATGCAGGTGCGTGCGTGTGTGTGTGTGTGCGTGTGTGTGTGTGTGTTGTGTGTGCTGCTGCTCGCAGTAACAGTAACAGCAACATCGGCTTTACAGCGTAGGCTACCTTCTAGTCCTAGTACCATCGCCCAGACCCACGTCCAGTTCTGGCCCTAACAATTACTTGTGAGAGTGCGCGCAGCACAGCACAATACAACAAGACAGCGCGAGCAAGTGGCTGAGCGCCTCCCCCTCCGTCCCCCCTCCCCCCGCCCCACCCCGCCCCTCACTCACTCACGCACGCACACACACAGAACTGGGCGCACGTGGAGACTGTTGCGGACGCGCTCAACCGGCTGCACACACACACACACACACACGTGCACACACACACACACGCACACGTCTTGACAGCTGCTGGCCTCTTTCCTAGTCTGCGCAAGCACACGTCCATCACGCCATCACAGGCGTCTGACGGACTGTAAAATTGACCACACACACGCAGAACTGGGCACACGTAGAGACCGTTGTGGACGCGCTCAATCGCCTGCCGCGCGAGCAGCACGGGACAGACATCATGCGCGTGCGCGAGTGGTGCCTCTCTGGCCACGCGCGACACTACCGACAGGTGTGGGGGTGGGGGTGGGTGGGTGGTGGGGGGTGGGGGTGGGGGGGGTGTGGGGTGTGGTGTGTCAGTGGGGGGTGGGTGGGTGTGGGTGTGATAGCGGGTGTGGGGGTCTGGGCGCGGGTGTGGGTGTGTCAGTGGGTGTGGGTGGGTGTGGGTGTGATAGCGTGTGAGTGTGTCAGTGTGGGTGTGTGGGTAGGGGTGGGGGTGGGCCCACCGGTGGGGGTGTCAGGGATACAGAAACAGGCCAAGAAAAAGTGTGGAAAATGTCGATTTCGCATTGTTTGCACAAAAGCGCGCCACGCTTTGCGTGGCTGTGACGCGGGCGTCCCGCCAAACGACCCTCCCGTGTGATGCACATGTCAGCGTCACGCCTGTGTTCACCACTTATGTGTGTGTGTGTGTGTGTGTGTGTGTGCGTTATGTGTGTGCGTATGTGTGGGTGGCTGGGTGATTGTGTGGGTGGCTGGGTGGGTGCTGTGTCTCGTTCCTCTCGGCTGACACACACACACACAGACACACACAAACACACCTGCATGCTCATCATGTCTGCGCGGTCGATGGTGAGCAGCACACACAACACACACGCACACACACACACACACGCACACACGCACACACACACACACACGCACGCACGCACCTGCATGCTCATCATGTCAGCGCGGACGATGATGAGCAGCACACACACACACACACACACACAAACGCATGCACAACACACGCGCACGCACGTACCTGCATGCTCATCATGTCTGCGCGGTCGATGGTGAGCAGCAGCACATACACACACACACAAGACACACGAACGTGGAGACCGGATGCGCCAACCAACACAAACTTCGCCAACCGAAACAAAAGCCTCACGCCCCTAAACATTGATCCCCTCCCCTTCCCTCTCATAGACCGTCGCACCGGACGCGCCAACCACTAAAAGCGTACACACGCGCGCACACACACACACACAAACACGCCACTGTCGCAGACCGTCCTCCTGTCCTCGTTCCTGTCTCCCGACATGTCGCGGCTGCTGTCCACCGGACGCGCCAACCACTAAGAGCGTACACACACACACACACACGCATGCGCGCGCGTGCGCACACACACCACTGCCGCAGACCGTCCTCCTGTCCTCGTTCCTGTCGCCCGACATGTCGCGCATGCTTTCCACCGGATGCGCCAACCACGCGGGCATCGTGCGCGCGGTCGCGGAGCACGCGGGGCTGCTGGGGGCGGTCGTGCCGAAGGTCAGTCATATGCCGTATGGTAATGTTGACGGTGTCGTGGAGTCTCGGAGCAACGTGTTTCTTCTGGGTCGGGGGGGGGCGGGGCGTATTATTCCTGGGTCGGGGGGGGAGCACGGGGGACTGCTGGGGCGTTCGTGCCAAGGTAAGTTTATTGTTAGTGTACCACAGGTACTTATTCAAGTACCCGGTACTTATTTAAGTATCCTACTTTGTACCACATATAATGGGCATGTAGAGACCACCAGAGAGCCCCCCATGCAAAAGTATGTTAGTTTACACCTTCATCTCGACCTCCACAGACGGGTGAGGCGATACGCCCACCCCTGCCCCACTAAAACACTGTCGCAAGGGGGCATTTTGGGGCCGCGGGCCACGTGGCGGGCGAATGGGGGGCGAGCGAATTACACCCCAATTTGATGATGAGTTTTACAATCCACTTCTGGCGGTCACACGTACGGTTCCAAAGCTCCAGTGGGACTTAGAGAATCAAGGCTCAAGGCCCACAAAAGGTCAAGCTACAAGTAGCCCCACGGTAACGCCATCCACACTTGGTGGCGGGCGCCAAGCAAGCAGCACCACTGTGCAGGCTGCACACCCAGCCCCTCAAATGGCCAGAGGGCGGACCCAAGGTATAAAACCATGAAGGGACCAAACAGCCCTCCCCCAGACCACCGGAAGCGGGGCTAGTAGCACACCCGCCGCAGCACTCTACTCAGCGACCACACCGCACCCGCCACCGCACGCGTGTGGCGCCACCTCCCCTTCAAAAACAATTGGCCACCCCGATGCCTCCGTCGCCTATCCCCGCGTCCATACAGCAGCGATAGACCATATAGAGCAGTAGTACGCTGTTGGGGGCCACCCTGCGGCCCGCGACGGCTCGCTGCGGCAATGTGTGGGCAAGCCTAGCTCTCACTCGCAGAAATACGCCCCTGCGCACGCGTCGATATCGACCCCCCAGGAGCTGCATACGTGTTCGATAGGTTATCAGAGGCGTAAGTCCGGGGGCGTGGGTGAGGGGGGGCCGTGCACCGGGAGTGGTAAGTGGAGGAGTGTGCATCATCATGCCCTTTTTATTACAGTTGGGAAAGTGTATCGGCTTTGACCCCAGAAAGTCTCGTCGTCGTCGTCGTTTGCATTACACAACGGGAGCGCCTAGACCCTGAGTAAAAACACAAGACCCAAAACTCAGCCAGCGAGGCGATCACACACAGCCCCCCAGCACAGTCCCCCGTCGTGACGAACCGCAAAGGCTACTACGCACGGTTCTGAGAGCCAGGTGCGGGAATGCGAGCCCATGTCCACACTCGACAATCACTGAGGCGGCACGCCCCTAACTCGTTCCCACCTCAACTCCTCCGCCACCCCCGGGGCCCCACACGGCCCGGGATGCCTCAGCACCATCCCTCTCCCTCCCCCTGACAAAAGCAGCATTGCCCCCGGCTGGAGGGTTGCATCGCGTAAGCAGATCCTGCAAAGGGGCAAAACCAGAGCCAGAAAAAATCAGGGACCCTCAAGCCAAAACACCCCGGTCCGCAAGGAAACCCCGGGGAGTACACACATACAGTTAGGCTCCCACACGCACAAAAGCACTGGACATGGTTGGATACTCGCATAGCCCGCCAACGTTGACAAGCCACATACGGCTTGGAAAATCAGAAACAGGCCAGCAGCGAAAGCTGGGGCCTCAATAGGCAGTCAGGATTTCAGCTCGCAGGCGCGGGCACAGGCAGGCCGTCAACAAACAGGCGGTCCCGGCGGAAGTGGGCCTTCTGCCCAGTCGCGCGGGCCGCCTCGTACGCCGGCCACAACGCCTTGTGCTGCGCCCGCTCGCGGTCACTTAGCGCCTCGAAGATGGAGGAGCCCGAGCCCTTCAGGCCACAGCGGGAGCGGACCACCGCGTCAGCCACATCGGCCGAGCCGACCGTGAAGAGGATGCGAGCAGCTCCGCCGGTGCCGTCGGGGCGCGCGCCGAGGAAGTTGGCGTCCACCACCTGGTCAAGGGAGCTCGGCCCGAGGCCATCAGCCCACTTGCCCGGCAGGGACTGGAGAACACTGTGCACCACGGCCATGGCCGAGCCGGCACTGGCCACGGCGGTGACGTGCCGGATGAAGGTGCGCCGGTCGCGCTGGGAGGCGCCAGGGACCGCCAGCGGCACTGCCTGGGCGGCACGGCCAGCGGCGCAAACCCTAAACCCCCGGGAGCAGGTGAGGCGGCAGGGGCGTAGAAGCGCTTGGCTCTCCCACCCGCGGCGCCCGGTTGCATGGTGGCAGGCTGCATGGCCTGCATGTTGAAGTCGAGCCTGAGCTGCTGCACAGCCTGCATGATGCTCAGGTACCCGGCCTCCAGCCGCATCATCGCCGCGTCCGCCGCGCGGCGCTCCGCGGCGATGGTGCCATCCGTGGTGATGTGGGCAGCAGGAGGGAGCGTCGCCGCCTCCACCTGCGTGCCCCTGGCCACGCTCGTCGCCAGCGGGGCCGGCTCCGGCGTGGTCTGCGTGGAGGCGTCTATGTAGCGTAGGTGGACAGGGTCCACATGCGTCCTTGCGTCAACACGCGAGGGGGGCGTGGTGTCTGAGCGTGATGATGGTGACTCGCATGCGAGGACCTGGATCTTGCGTGGGGGGCCACTGCTGCCGCTGTCTGAGGCCCCCGGTGAGGCGATTGTCTGCATGTCGGTGTCTGCGTGCGGCGCTGGCAGGGCCAGGGTGCGCGTCTGTAGGATCGTCTCAGGTGTCGGTTCGTTGATTTACTATGATATCCACACATTCATACATTTTCGCACAATTTTTTTATTTTTTTTTAAAGTGTAGTTTTGGCGACATGTTTGACCTGGCTAGATTTCAATTTAAGATTCCAGACTGTAACACCAAGATGGAGGAGACTCTCAGCTTTCCAACGAGCCGTCCCACGCCGGAAACGGATCAGCACAGCTCTCATGGCACGCTTTGGGGAATATGGGAATTTGGGTACTTATAAGTACTTATAAGTACTTATAAGTACCGGGTACAAGCATTTGAACATTATCTAATCGTGATGTATACTGCTGCGGTCCCAGAAGAACGTATGTGTGTTGGGGGGGGGGGGGGGGGCGTCACCCGCACATCGATGGTGGTTATTGGTGGAGCACCGTGCGCGCTTTTTGGGGCTCGATTTGGGGCTCGATTAACGGAGGCGCGTTCTCGTCGCCGAGCCCTGGACCCAGCAATGCGGCGCTGCTAGTGACTAGGATCTCCGTGCCGCTGACGAGCGGGATAAAATACGACTGGCCTGGCTCCTGCTAGACTGTCCCTCGGTGGAAACTACAGGAGCGGCTTGCCCGGCGCTGCCATGGCTTGGTGAGTAGCCGCGGCGCTGCCGCGACCCGTGCTGGGAGACGGCCCTTATCCTCCTCCCATGCAGGACGCCATGCGGCACCGATCTCGACGAGTTGATCGACGAGCGGAGGAGCTGGCGCCCGTCAATGCATGCTGGACATCGGTCAAGATGGCTGCTCGTGGGGGCGAGCTACCATCAGGGCTTCAGCGGTGGTGACCGCCGAGGCAACAACAGAGTTTATCCGCTTCACCATCGCAGCGTTTGTCACCGCGCTCACCCTCGGGGGCACTCGTCTGCCGGTGACTGGCGTCGGCATTGGTCTTCAGGCAGCCTGCCATGACGACTCTGTTTGCCCAGGCCCCCCTGGAGGGTGGGACCTGGCCATGCATGACGCATGGGGCGCAGGCAGAGCCCCATGCATGGAGTTGGACAACCATGCACCATGCCAGGCGGGGACTTTTCTGCTTCAGCGCCGCCAGTCGGCACAGCCGGCGTGGTTGGCCTCAAAGGCCAGGAGGAGGACGGTCCTTTCCTATACGCTCCTTGCCAGACATGTCCCTCAGGGACTTGTTTGGGTCTAAACTAGCCGGCGGGAGCGGTAGTCTAGACGGCAGGTAACCGGCTGGTGGCTATCGTCCTTCACAGGGCGGTGGCACTGGGACTAGTGTTGTGTTAGCTGGAATGCCATGTAACTGTAACTGTAACCGTGCGCGCGGTTGCGGAGCACGGGGGGCTGCTGGGGGCGGTCGTGCCAAAAAAGGTCGGTCATCTGCCCTACGACAATACTCATACGTTACTTGCCGCCAGCTGTCGGATTGCTACGGTGTCTTGGATGAACGCGTTTGTTTGGAGCGGGGGGGGGGGGCACAGAGCACGGGGGGCTGCTGGGGGCGGTCGTGCCAAAGGTCGGTTGTGAGGTTTTGTAGGGTTTTTGGGTTTAGGGTTTAGGGTTAAGTCTGAATCGCAGCAGCTGTTACAGACCCCAAGAGGGCGTATGGTTGGGAAAGGGGGGGGGAGAGGGGGGCACTGTGATTTTTTCCGGCTTTACACAGCCACTTGGCTGTGTTTTGGCTGTACTTTGACCTTGAACACAATTAAACCCATTCAGTGGATTGGTAGTCTGACAGGCGCGCCAGATAGAGCTCGTCAAGAGCTTCAAAACAAACTATGTATGAGGGCAAACGGTCAACATGAGGTCAACGGTCAACGCGGTCAAAGCATATCCGGCTGTGAAATAATTAATTAAATTTCACGAAAAAGAAATCACTGGGGTCGCACCAATGGTGGACCTCGGGGGCGCTGTTGGGGGCGGTCGTGCCAAAGGTCAGTCATGTGGTGA
Source organism: Chlamydomonas sp. UWO 241 (assembly GCA_016618255.1). Classification (NCBI taxonomy): domain Eukaryota; kingdom Viridiplantae; phylum Chlorophyta; class Chlorophyceae; order Chlamydomonadales; family Chlamydomonadaceae; genus Chlamydomonas; species Chlamydomonas priscui. Next base: position 259,544 of record VFSX01000111.1, on the reverse strand, counting down.
TCACATAGTAGGGGGCAGGGACAGCGCGCCGACCCCCGCCTACGTGTTGGCAGCGCGCTTCGAGCACGTCAACCCCCCCCCCCCCCCCGACCCTCTTTGCATGCCACGCCACACACACACACACACACACACGCACGCACGCAGGTGCAGCAGCTGTTTGAGCGCTTCCGCGCGCCCACGCCGGCCGACGTGTCGAACGCGCGCTTTGAGCACGTTAAGCGCCACACACACACACGCACCCTCTTTGCGCACGCACACACACACACACACACACACACGGCCCCCCCCCCCACGCACACACGCAGGTGCAGCAGCTCTTTGAGCGCTTTCGCGCGCTCACCCCGGCGGACGTGTCGACCGCGTGCTTTGAGCACTTCAAGCGCTTTCTCCCCCCCCCCAAACGCACCCTCTTTGCGCACACACACACGCACACACACACACACGCACCTCCCACACACACACACGCAGGTGCAGCAGCTATTTGAGCGCTTCCGCGCACCCACCCCGGCCGACGTCTTTACCGCGCGATTTGAGCTTTTCCAAGTGACACACACGCACTCTGTACACGCACACACACACACACACACGCACCTCCCCACACACACACACGCAGGTGCAGCAGCTGTTTGCGCGCTTCCGCGCGCCCACCCCGGCCGACGTGTCGACCGCGTGCTTTGAGCACCTCAAGTGACACACACAGTGACGCACCCTCTTTGCAAGCCACACGCACACACACGCACACACACGCACGCACACGCACACGCGGGTGCAGCAGCTGTTGAGCGCTTCTGCGCGCCCAACCCGGCGGACGTGTCGACCGCGTGCTTGAGCACTTCAAGCGCCTTCTCCCGCCACAAACGCACCCTCTTTGTCCGCTGTGCACACACACACACACACACACACACACGCACTCCCCCCCCCCACACACACACACGCAGGTGCAGCAGCTCTTTGAGCGCTTCCGCGCGCCCACGCCAGCCGACGTGTCGACCGCGCGCTTTAAGCACTTCAAGCGCTTTCTCTACCCCCCCAAACGCACCCTCTTTGCACGCACGCACACACACACACACAGACACACACACACGCACCTCCCACACACACACACACGCAGGTGTAGCAGCTGTTTGAGCGCTTCTGCGCGCCCACGCCGGCCGACGTGTCGACCGCGCGCTTTGAGCACTTCAAACGCCTTCTCCCGCCACAAACGCACCCTCTTTGCACGCCGTGCACACACACACACACACGCACCCACGCAGGTGCAGCAGCTGTTTGAGCGCTTCCGCGCGCCCACCCCTGCCGACGTCTCGACTGCGCGCTTTGAGCACTTCAAGCGCACTGTGTGGCCACGCATGAAGGAGGCCGGCGGGACGGGGCAGGTCATGTTCATCCCGTCCTACTTTGACTTTGTGAGGTGGGTTTCGTTTTTTTCAGGAGGTTTGTGGAGATTTTAGATGTCAGGGTTTGGGTTCCAGACTTACAGTCAGTTTTTGTAGGTGCGAGAGCGTTGAGTTCTTGTGCGTGGCCGCGCTTAGAGAGGCGGGCGGGACGGGGCAGGTCATGTTTATACCGTCGTACTTTGACTTTGTGAGGTGGATTTTGGTTTCGTGTTTTGGGGTTTTGGAGGTGTTTTTCATGGGGTTCAGGCAGGGTCCAGGTGCTGGGTTTTAGGCGGGTTTTAGGTTGACGATTTTGTGTGGCCGCGCGGGCGTGGCGGGCCAGACCGTGCTATCCCGTCGTACTTCGACTTTGTGAGGTGGGTTTCGTTTTTTTGTTTGGGTTTCATATGTTTTTTTGTGGGGTTCGGGTGATGGGGTTTAGGGTGACGGTTTTGTGTGGCCGCGCGGGTTGTGTGTGTGGGGGTGTGTATGTGTTTGGCGCGTGTCACCACGCATGAAGGAGGCAGGCGGGACGGGCAAGATCTTAGGGCCTGCTGGCTGGCGCAGGCACACACACACACACACACACACACACACCTCACACACACACACACACACGCCCAGGGTGCGCAACTTCCTCGCGACCGAGGACGCTGAGTTCGCGTCTGTGTGCGAGTACACACCCCCACCCGACGTCACAGCCGCGCGCTCGCGATTCTTCCACGGGCACCGCCGGCTGCTGCTGTACACCGAGCGCGCGCACTTTTACAACAGGTGTGTGTGTGTGCGCGCGCGTGTGTGTGTGTGTGTGTGTGATTCTTCCACAGGCACCGCCGGCTGCTGCTGTACACCGAGCGCGTGCACTTATACAACAGGTGTGTGTGTGTGTGTGCGTGTGTGTGTGCGTGGGTGCGTATGGGTGCTTGTGTGTGTGTGTGTGTGTGTGTTGCCCAGGCTGCGTGGCCTGGAACATCCCCACCTCCTTTGACCCCCCCCCCCACACACACACACCACACACACACACAAGCACACGCATGTGCACACACGCACACCGCCGCCACCACCACCACTGTTCACTTGCCACGCACATACACACACACACACACACACACACCTGAGACGCATGGCGCGACCAGATATGCACTAGAGCTAGCGGGATTGACACGGTCACTGTGTATCCACTCAGCGGACTCGTGCAGGTGCTATCTGCCTGCCTCAGGGATTGAGTGCGCAAGCACAAGTCTAATACGCCATCAAAGGCGTCCAACAAGACTGAAGAATCGACCATTACCCTATTTTTTAGAGAGAGGGTTAACCCTCAAACCCCTTAACCCTAAACCCTAAAACCCGTAACCTTAAACACTAACCCTCTCTCAAAAAAGCGACCACCACACCGCCGCCTGCCTCACAGGCACCGCGTGCGTGGCATCCGCGACGTGCTATTCTACGGGATCCCTGAGCACGCCCACTTCTACCCAGGTGGGCGGGTCCCTGTGCCTGTGTCTGCGGGCTGATGCATGCGCACGCACGCGCACACGCACGCACGCACACGCACGCACACGCAGACACATGCACACACACACGCACGCACACACAAGCGCACACACACACACACACACACACACACAGAGCTGCTCAACCTCCTGGAGACGGACGGCCTGCCGGCCAGCATCGGGGCGACCGTGTCAGTCCTCTTCTGCCGCTACGACCTCCCTGCACTCGAGCGTGTCGTCGGGTCCACGCGCGCGCAAAAGATGATCGCCGGCGACTCAAACACGTTCATGTTCTGCTGATGAGCTGCGGTCGCGGTCGGGACCGCGAGCGTGACATGGACACAATGCAGTGATCAGCTGATGTGTTGTGGGGAAGCTGAAGGGACAGCCATAGTATTGCAGAGTACTGTGGACTAAGTGGCTTCCGCAGTATGAGAGTAGTGGTCTGAGGAGTGTAATACAGTGTATGTAAACACTCCTGGAACGGCGGTGAGCCCGTTCCTGACAGAGCGCCTGGTCACGGTGGACAGTTGGCAGGGGCGTGGGATTTGAGGCAGCAGCCTCGTGAGGCGGGCTACCAGCATTCACAGCTCCGGATGATGAGCGGCGCCTGGGCTGGCTGCTCGGCAGTGTAATCTGACGAGCCTGACCAGGGTGGCGTCTTGGGTGATCCTGTGGCCAGCTAGTACAGAGGGCTGGTGCGTGCTGAGATGGCACTGTAGAGGAAAACGACAAGCCCCGAGCGCATGCACCAAAAGCAGGAGACGTGTTCAGAAGGACCATGCATTGCATACCGATTGGTTTGTCCCCTGCCCCCTCTTGCAAACATGCTCGCCGTTTACAGGTTACAGTGTGCACCCTTGGGGCGTGGGATTGATGGAGCTGCATAACGAGGCTAGCTTTCATAACAACACGCACGCCGCTGCAACGCAATTTAGCGTCCTCCAGTCCCTGATGGCGGTTGCGTTCTTTGGCAAGAACGACATGCACGACCAGCACCCTCAGGGCCTGGCCAAGCTGCGGCTTTTAACGCGGTCTCTCGCACCGAAGTTGTGTTGCCGTGCAAACGGCTTGTTTGTTGAGCGTTGTTGAGCCCATAGTATCGACACAGACGGGACTCAGAGAGAGCTTACACGCGCCGCAATGCTGCATCTGGCGACAGCACCATCACCACCTGTTGCTGAGGGCGTGCGCCCGTTCAAACACATGATACATCCGCTCCAACGCTGGGCAGAGGTCCGAAAACAAAACGTTGTGCAATCCCGGCCTGACCTAGACTCAGATGTATGCAGGCTCCCTGTGCAACACTGCGAGCCGACGGCAGACCACATCGCTGATTCATTCCCTCACAGGCGTGCCCACGTCATGCTCTACAAATGCTCTACCCAGAGGGGGAAATGCGCAGCCGCGGCAGTGCAGCCTGGGCTGCCGCAAGCCCAGGCGGATCGTTGTCCCAGTCGATGGACAGCACCTTCAAAAGGGCACACGCCTGGAGCGGCGCAACGCTCAGCACGGTGTTGTGGTTGCACATGCGAAACTCTTTCAGCATTGTGCACGCAGACAACGGCTCAAGGCTGCTCACAAGTTTGCAGGATGATATCCAGAGTTCCTCGAGCAGGGTGCACGCAGAGAGCGGCTCCAGGCTGTGCACAAGTTCGCAGGAGCGCATTTTGAGGGTTCGCAGCTTCGAGCATGAAGACAACGGCCCAAGCCTTCTCACAGCTGTGCAAGAGGATGCTCAGGTCTTCAAGTTGAGCGCACGCAGATAACGGCGCCAAGCAGCTCAAACGTTTGCAGAAGGACATTTCGAGTTTTGTGAGCATGGTACAGGATGAGAGCGGCGCCAAGCTGCTCACAGATGGGCCGGCGCACATGTTGAGTTCCTTGAGGAGGGTGCACGAGGTAAGCGGTGCCAGGCAACTCACGGATGTGCAGGAGCACAGATTAAGGTCTTGAAGTGCAACACACGCAGAGAGTGGCTCCAGGCTGGTGACAGATGTGCAGCCACACACACCGAGTTTCTTGAGCTTGCTGAACGCAGACAAGGGCTCGAGGCTGTTGATGGATGTGCACCACCAGGACAGGTCCAAGACCTGCAGTTGGGCACACGCCGACAACGTCACCAGGCCGCCCTCGAGTTTGCAGCGGGAGATGTTGAGTTCCTTGAGCAGGGTACACGCAGAGAGGGGCGTCAAGCTTCTCACAAGGTCACACGACGAAATGTCAAGTTTCTCGAGCAGAGGGCACGCAGAAAGCGGCTCCAAGCTGCTCACAAGTACGAAGGAGGAAATGCCGAGTTCCTTGAGCATAGGACACGCACAGAGCGGCGTCAAGCTGCTGACATGTTTGCAACAAGACAAGTCGAGGGCCTCGAGCAAGGAGCACGCTGCCAGTGGCGCAAGGCTGCTCACCGCCGCGTACTGCATGCTGAAGCAACGTAGCTGGCTGCACGCCTGAAGCCCCTCCAAACTCAATAGTTGCACACGACCATCCTCAAAGAAAGGGTCATCACTGTAGCTGATGTCGAGGTCTGTAAGCTGAGCAAATTCCTGCAGCTGCGTCAGGTCTGTGTCTTCCAAGAGAATCCAGAGCTTGGTCAGCTGGGCACGGCCCTTGAGAGGCTCCAGATCCCAAAGTTCGCCGACCTTCAGGGACAGCTCGCGCAGCTGGGTCAGTGCTGCCAGAGCACCAAGCGGCGTCAGGTCTGGTGAGATGAAATGTCCACCGACGCCGAATATGTTGAGCTTCCGTAGGTTGACACAGCTGCTCATGGCCTGTATGCTCACTTCGTGGTGATAGTGGTTGGCGTTGATAAGGTGCAGCTCCTGAAGCCCCGCTGCTGCTGCTTGGCTGAGCGCCGGCATGCTCCAAAATGCCACATTGTCACCCAGGACGATGACCGATCCCCCATCATCCATCTCCTCCCGAGAGCCGTCACCCTCCTGCGCCAAGCACAGGGCACGCGTCCACGTGCGCAGGCACAGGTCAGGCGGCCATGCACGCAGGAGCACGTGTGCATGTGCAGCGCCAGCCCCAGTGCAGGTTGCAGGGTATCCAGCGCAGTCATGATACCATGCGTGGCGTGCGCGCCGGCCTGTGTGCATGGCACTCGTGCATGGAGTGCACGCGTGCATGCGACCAGCCCCTCACCGCGTACAGCACCAGCTCGCGCAGCTTGGTCAGCGGCGCGGCGCAGATCACGCGGAGGCGGTCTTCGTCTGCGTCCGCGGTGAGGGACGTGATGCTCGTCCACTTGGTAAGAGCAAGGGCGGAGGTGTCTCCCTCGCTCATGCCCTCCTCCAACAGGTCCAACGCCTCCACCGCAGCATCGGAGAGCTCGAACAGGCGTCGCGAAACGCCGCGGAGGGCTCGCTTGCCGTCCCTGTCCAGCAGGCCCCAGAGATGGGAAAAGAGCAAGGGGTTGGAGAGGACGTCGAGGCCGAGATCACCCACAGCAGCAGTATAAGCCTCGAGAGCCACGGGAGCCGCCTGCATGGCGGAGGATCAGTAGAGAACGGAATGGAGATAGTGGAATGATTGTGTATGTGAACGCGTGGGGGTCCCCCTAACTTCTGCGACCGAAGTTTCTCTCATGGATCTCGAGCGCGGCAGGCGGCAGCCACGACAGACTGCTCCCGATCAATGGCAAGCAGATTGCAAGAAGATGGCAAGTAGATGGCAAGAACCACATCCATGGAGTGACAAATTAGCTGTGGGGGTGTCACAGTCCACCGCCACGAGAGAATGACAATGAATGAAGGAATAGGAAGGAGGTTGTGTGTGTGAACGTGTAGGGTCCCCCTAACTTCTTGACGAAGTTTCTCCTCACTGGGTCTCGAGCACAGCAGGCGGCAGCCAAGAAAGTCTGCTCTAGACCAATTGCAAGTAGATGGCAAGTAGATGGCAAGAACCACATCCATAGAGTGACAAATCAGCTGTGGGGGGCAGGTGGTCACAATTCACCGGCACCCCCTAATGCGCAGTGCCCGATGCCGGTCATGTATGAACCGCGCGATTAAGAAGACGATCCGCGCTGCCAGCTCCAAATTACGGTAGCGGGAGGGGAGGGGGCGGTAGAGAGGAAGCTGGACCAGTGGAGTGAAAGAGCTGTCCTCCCTGCCGCGTAGGGGATTTAACAAGGCGGGGGGGCGGTCCGCGGGTGCATTGCACGGGCGAGCGAACGGGTCAGAGCCGCTTGCAGTAGGCGAAGGTGGCGTTGATGATGGATGTTGATGGATGAGTCCAGTCGCTCTATCATCACGCTAGGTGGGCGGAATACGCGCGTGCGCACGCAGCAGAACAACACGCCCACGTCCCCTTGCCCCTCCCGCGCTCCAGCCACCCCCTCCAATTCCATGTAAACCCGCCTCGCAAAAAAATGCAACGCCTATACAACAGCACAGGCTTTTCACACTTCTGTAGTGCGTGAGGAATGGTGCCAGAAACCTTGTCATCACACACTTTGTCGCGACCTACAGCGAGTTGAGAGAGTGCGCCGCGCCCAACTGCGCGGTAGACACAAAAGTGGCTCTTTACAGTGTACCAATCAGCACAAGCTCAGTGCCACACAAAGTATCTGCAAAAAAGCAGTCGCAGCCACCAACTAAATGCTCAAAGAGAGCACACTGTGTTATGCGTTATATGTGTTGTGTTCATACTCGCACGCGGCATGCGCGCTTAAATCTGTGCGCCAACGCTCAAGTAACCGCCTAGCGGGGCAGGACGCCAAATTGTCAAGTAAATATGATGCCAACGTGTGAGGTAAACCTTCTCAGGTCCTAGGCATGCCCCTCCTCTCTGAATCCCAAGGGTGTCGCACATGCACGTGCTGCCTGCGCAGCCAGAGGCATTTGCAACAAATTTCTTCGGGGGTCCGGTCGGCCTTCTCTGTCGTAATTTGCGCCGCAGCATCAAAATCCGGGTGGTCAGCCTCATGAGGCAGCTCCGTCAATCCCGCGCCCCAAAGGGCGCAAACAAAACGTGTAAAACGTCGACTGCGTCACAGCAGCGTGCAGCCGTTGGGTACAGTCGGGTCGGCCGTCGAGTGCACCACAAGCCCTCCAACGGCGCCCGTGACCGCCACGGTCAGCAGGTTGAGCACCAGCCGGCCCAGCTGGCGGCTCCTCCGGCCGCCGCCACGCCGCGCATGAGAACACCCCCCACCGCCGCTGCTGCGCCGCCCCACGCGCGCATGCCGCCGGCCCGCCGCGTCCGCCGGCGCCGTCGGGCGGCGCTCGATTGCCCCGGGGCCGCACGCAGCTTCGGCGGCGAGCTGGGGGCGTGCGCGCGAGGCCCGAGCCGCGTGCTCGCTCGCGCCGCCGCCCGAGGGGGGCTCGCCGCTGGACGCGGGCGACGCCACTGGGTAGACGGACCTGGACAAGAGGGCGACGACTCCCCCGCCTCGGGACGGACTCGGCATCTGCTGCGCCGGGCCATTGCTGTCGCACGGCCCCCGCGGCCCCCCCTGCCCGCTCTGCCAACTCCGCCCGGGCGGGCCCGAGGACGACGACGAGCCGCTCCCACCAGGCAGCCCCGAGGCGGTCCCCGATGCCGCACACCCGGAGAGCGACGCGCGCGCGGACGGCACGCGCGCGCCTGGCCCCGGGGTCCCCGAGAACGCGCACCCAGAGAGCGACGCGCGCGCGGAACGCGTGATCCCCGAGAGCGAGACGCGCGCGGACGGCGCGCGCGAGCACGAGCGCGGCTGCATGTGCAGCGCCACGTCCTCGATTGACAGCAGCCCGGGCCAGTCGGCCGCCCCCCGCAAGACCGGCGCATGCGCGTGCTGGAGCAGCGAGTCGCGGCGGCGCGCCGCCTCGCCCGGGCTCGCCATCAGGGAGAGCGAGCCACGGCGCGCGGCCGGGCCTGCTGCGGGGCCCCCGCTGGCCGTGCGCGCGGGGCTGCCGAGGCTGGCCGCCGACCCGCCACTGGAGCTGCACCCGCCGTCGCTCACCGCCCCGCCCCACTCGTCCCCATCAACCAGCGCGTGCGAGCCCGGGCACCGCGCACGCTGTCGCCTGCTGCTGCCGCGCGCCGCACTGCTGCTCGTCCGCTCCGCCACCCGCTCCAGTGCTGCAAACAGCCCCTCGGCCGGCACGTCCAGCGGACTGAGCACCTCTGTGGCGAAAGCTGTGGCCGAGGCATACGCCGCTACAGCCACAGCAGGTGCCGCGCTGGTGGAGCCATGCCGGTGCAGCTGCTGTGGCAGTTGCAGCTGCTGCTGCTGCTGCTGCTGTTGCGGTTGCTGCTGCTGCTGCTGCTGCTGCTCCTGCCGCTGCTCCTGCCGCTGCTGCTGCTGCTGCTGCTGCTCAAAGTGGCTGAGTGTCACCTCGGACGCGTTTGATTCAAGGTGGCCGGACAGGCGCGCGAGGCGCGGGTGCCCCGTGGGGCCGCGCGCGTCCGGCGCGCCACTGCCGCTGCTGCCGAAGATGCTGAGCGGCCCTGCAGGGGGGAGTGCGTGTGCAAGCGTTTGTTGGCACCCGCCTCTTTGTTACGTGCCTCCCCCTCCCTCCACCCCTCCACCCCGATGCATGCACGCTACGGCGACACGTGGTTGACCCAACTCCTCATCAATGGTTCCAGCACTCGACTAAGTACGCCCCGGAAGACTGAAACTGACGCGGGGAGCCGGCGCATGTGTGTGTGTGTGTGTGTGTGTGTGTGTGTGCGTGTGTGTGTGCGTGCGTGCGTGCGTGCGTGCGTGCGTGTGTGTATGTGTGTGTGTATGTGTGTGTGTGTGTGTGTGTGTGTGTGTGTGTGTGTGTGTGTGTGTGTGCCACGGAGGACACACCCACCGTGGCTGGGGGAGTCGGCGCAGATGCTTCCGTGGATGCTGCCGTTGATGCTGCCGCTGACACTGACGCTGCCACGCAGCAGGCTGGACCAGCTCTGGCCGCTTCGCCGCGCGTCCGCCTGCGGTGTGTGCGCGTGGTGGAGGTGGCGGTGGCGTTGGTGGCGTCTGATGCTGCCGTGCAGCAGGCTGGACCAGCTCTGGCCGCTCCGTCGCGTGTCCGCCTGCGGTGTGTGCGTGTGGTGCAGGTGGCGGTGACGGTGGTGGTGGTGGCGATGGCGGTGGTGGTGGCGAAGGCGATGGTGGTGGAGGTGGCGGTGGCGGTGTCTGACGCTGCCACGCAGCAGGCTGGACCAGCTCTGGCCACTCCGCCGCGCGTCCGCCTGCGGTGTGTGTACAGTTATCTGTGTTATCAGAGATCTTGAGGTCTTGAATGGGCAGAAGACTGATTGGGCGTGATACGAGTAACAGAAGAAGAACTGCCGCCACATTGCTGTCTCTTCGTCTTGTCTTTGACTCAGTGAGCCTTTCAGAAGAGCTAGTGCAGAAAAGCGTGCGGTGGTGGTGGTGGTGGGAGCGCACACGTGCACACGCATGCACTCGCACGCACAGACACGCGCGCAAAAAAACCACCTGCTGGCTCTTCCTCAGCGACTCCCTCAGCGACCCGAGCAGCTCGCACGTCCCGCGGCTCGCGGAGATTGTCATCGTGGCGCTCGCGATGCGAAGATCAGCCTCCACGCCCCGCAGCTCAAACTCGTCGATGAGGCGGTCGTTGGCGGTGGACGCCCGCGCCGTGCCGGCGGTGCTCCGGCCAGCGAGGCCGGCCTCCACACCCCGCAGCTCGGTCGCTTCAATGGCGTGGTTGCTGGCGGCGGACGCCCGTGCCGTGCCGGCAGCGGTCCAGCCGGAATGTTCGGCACCCATGGTGGTGCCTGAGCTGGTTTGTCCGGTGTCTCGGCCGGCCGAGGCGCCCATGTTGGTGCCTTGGCTTGGCTGGCCAGTGCTTTGGTTGGAGCGGTCGGCAGGGGCGCCCGTTGTGGTGCCCGAGCTTGCGTGGCCGGTGTCTCGGGCGTGGTTGGCAGGTGAGCCCGTGGTGCTGCCTGCCAGCGGCGGGCTTGCATGGCCGGTGTTACCTGCCAGCGGCGGGCTTGCAGGGCCGGTGCCCCGGCCGGCGTGGTCAGCAGGTGCACACGTGGTGCTGCCTGCCAGCGGGCTCGAGTGGCCGGGCTGGCTGCGGGGGCGCTCCGCTGGCGGTGGCCCCGCCCAGCCGCCCGGGCTGACGGAGCCGCGGCGCGGCGTGGCGACCGGCGAGGGGCCGCCCGTGCGCGGGGGCGACAGCAACGGGGAGCTTCCGCTGGCGTCACTACCGGTTGGGTGTGCTCGGGCAGACGGTGACGTCGGCGCGGCGGGCAGTGACCCGCCCCACCACACCTGCCGCCTCTCCTGCTGCTGTTGCTGCTGCTGCTGCTGCTGCACTTGCTGCTGCTGCTGCTGCGTGGCTGCGCCCGGTGCGAGCGGCGGCAGCTGCGCCCACAGCGGCGCGTGTGCATCGTGGTCGGGTGAAGACATCGGGTCGTGCTCGAGCGGTGCAGCGCCGCGGCCGCCTGCGCCACCGCTTACACCGCCGCCGCCGCTCGGTCGCCCACTGCCCGGGCGCTCATCCTCTGCGGACGTCCGCCGCGAGGTGGCGTCGAGGGGCGAGCGCGGGCGGCGGAACGCGCCGGGCGCTCCGAGCGCCGAGAGCTTGTCGGCGTCGTTGCCGCCAAACGACAGCGCGTTCAGCAGCGTACGGAACGCCGCCACGTTCATGGACTTGCTCATGTCGATGATCGAGGGGCCGTCCGCTACGGCCGACGGCATCGTGTACCATGCGGGCGCCGCGCTGGCACCGCCACCTGCGGCGAGCACGTGCACGTGAGGAGGGGGGAGATCAGGGCAGGGGGAAGGGAGGTACGGGGAGGGTCGCTGGGTCATAGTGGCTGGCAGATCTATGGTGGGGTAATGTTTTTTTAGATAGCTAGGCGCGAACATGTACCATGCGGGCGCGGCGCTGCCACCGCCACCTGCGGCGAGCACGTGCAAGAAAGGGGGAGGAGAGGGGATCTGAGTCATTGGGTGGGCGAGGTGGTGGCGGCCGCTTTCCAGCACGCGAGATACAGGCAGGCAGCGGTGACCTAGCCGTGATGCACGCCCCGGGTCGACCGGCCCAATGCCCAGCGACGCCATCAATGCAGCACGACTCAAGTGTCATAAGGAGGGTGGTGTGTCCCGGATAAGGGACACGTTCCCCCCCTTTTCGCATGCATGCCATGGCTGCCACACTGAGTCCCATCTGGCAACGGTGGGCACATGAGAAAGGCAGATAGATAGTGGGTCGCTCAATAGGAAGTCAAGGCAGGCACGGACGCCCCACTCTCACCACTGGAGTTTCCCGGCCTTGACGCACGCCCCGGCGGCGAGTCCAACGGCCCAACGCCCATCGATGACACCGACGCAGCGCCGGACGATGTTCTCGCGATCCTGCCGTGCGGACCTGCAGCGTGCGCTGGCTGCTGCTGTGGCGGCAGTGGCGGCAGTGACAACAGCGGCGGTGGCGTGGGCATGGGCGTGGTGGTTGACGGGCCCCGTGTAGCGGAGGACCTCCCCTGCAGCGCGGGTGGGCCGCCGACCGACGCCGCCGCGCCTGCGTCTGCTGCTGCTGACGTGCTGGCGGTGCCGCCTATGCCCCGCTTGCCCCCGCCCCCGGCGTGCGACTCGTGCTCGCTCGGCGCCGAGTCAGAGACAGCATCATTGCTACCCGCGCCGGTGCGCTGCCCGCGCTGCCACCACAAGCGCCAGCCACCACCGCCACCGCCGCCGCTGCCGGTGGGGGAAGCGCACGCGCCGGCGGGCCCTGCTGCTGCTGCTGCTGCCGTCGCTGCTGCTGCGCCACCGCCAGAAGTGCCAGCGTCAGCGCCGGTGCCGGCGCTGCGTGGCGGCGCGTGCTGCTGCTGCCGCTGCATGGCCGCCGCGAGCAGCTTCGGAAAGAAGCTCAGCTGCTCTGATTCAGAAGTGAGCCCCCCCCGCCGCGCCGCCGCCGCCGCCGCCGCAGCAGCAGCAGCAGCAGCCAGTGACACCTCTGCGGGACCAACACGCTGCACCGGCAGCGATGCCACGGCTGATGGCGTCGCGTCGCTGCCGGGCAGGACGTTGCGCGACAGCCGCTGCGGTGACCCGGGCGCCGACTGCTCGAAGGGGCTGCCTAGCATGACGCCGTCCAACGGGCGCTGCTGCTGCTGCTGTGGCTGCTGCGGCTGTGGCGGCGCCCATGGTGCATGTGGCTGCGCAAGTACCTGCACATGTGCGTGCGCCTGTGCACCCTCCTGCGCAGCCGCCACCGGCACGCGCTCTGCCTGCAAGTGGGTGCGTGTGTTTGTGTGCATGGCGGGTGGCGGGTGTCGGGTGCAGGGTGCAGGGTGCAAGGCACTGCATGCACACCTCACCTGCAGCTTCTCCATCACTGCCGCGAGCATCGCCTGCTTTCCGGGCGGCAGCAGGTGCTGGACCTTGACCGCGGCAGCAAGCAGGCTCGACACCCGCTCGGGCGTGATCGGCCCTCCGCCCTGCTGCTGCTGCTCCTCCAGGTATGCGTGTTGCTGGGGGTTCGAGTGTTGCTGCTGCTGCTGCTGGTATGAGTGTTTCTGCGCATGTTGCACCTCGTCCTGCTGCTGCAGCTGCTGGTACTGGTGCTGCTGCTGCTGCTGGTGCAAGTATTGCTGCTGCTGCTGCTGCACATGCTGCTGCTGCTGCTGCACAAGCTGCTGTTGCTGCTGCTGCTGCTGCTGCTCCTCCTGCTGCTGCTGCACCTGCTGCTGCAACGAGTGCCGCTGTGGCAATGCCTGCTGCTCCTGCAGCTGGTGGTGTTGCTTCGTTGGCTGCGCGCTCGGCGGCGCTCCCCACGCGGCCCTTGGCAGCAGGCCCTGCGGCCCGACCCTGTGCGCTGCGCCCCAGCTGCTGGCTGCAGAGCTGGCTGGGCTCCCTGGGCTCACCGGTGCGGGTGAGGCTGCAGGCCGCACGGGTGCCGGTGCCAGCGTCAGCTTCGCCGCGCCTGGGACGCGTGCGGCGGGCATGCGGTCCGGGCTCAGCGAAACCGGCCTCCGCCGCAGCGCCCCTCCGCCAGACCCGACGCCAGCCCCTGCTGCCGACGCGGCAGCGCCGCTGGCGCTGGCGGTCGCGCCACTGCCCGGAGCAGAGAGCTCGAAGAGTGGGAAGGAGGTGGGGCCGCGGCTGCTGCTGAGGGACGGCGGCAGTGGCAGGCCTGCGCGTGCAACGCAGGCATGCGCGCGGTGTCGAGGCACGCGAGACCACGTCACGCCACAATTTCCGCGTGCTGCGCGCCCTCCCCCTCCCCCGCTTGTTCCCTCTGCACATGCCCATGTGCGTGCGTGCGTGAGTGTGTAACACACGCACGCTGCGCACACGAGCACATCCACACAAATTCCCAGAACGCATCGCCCCTCCCCCCACATACACACACCCACGCACCTGGCTCCCCGGCGGTGCCCGGCTCCGACACTCGTGCAGGCGCAGCAGTGACCCACCCCCTCGCCGCATACCGCGCGTGGATCTCCCGCATGCTCGGCTTGGACCCGCCGCCGCTGCGGCCACCGCCGCTGACCCCCCCGGCAGAGGCTTTTCCTAGGGTGCTCTTGTAGGCGTAGGGCGAGGCAGGAGGCGGTGGCGGCGCAGTGGTCAGCCGCTGCTGCTGCAAGCTGCTGCTTGGGGGCAACCCGTGGGAGTGCGCGTGCACTCGTGCTGCGCCCCCGGCTGACGCTGACACTGCAGCAGCCCCCAGCTGGCGAGGCCTAGCCGGCGCGGCCGTGGGTGCAGCAGCCCCCGCAGCAGACGCGGCGTGCGTCGTTCGTGGCCGCGGCGTGAGCGTGGCCGAGCCGCTGGCGGTGCCGCCGCGTGCAGGCGCCGGCGTGGGGGGAGACAGCACGCCTGCGGGCGCGCTGCGCATGCCAGCGGCCGCATGGGGCGCGCCCCACGCGGCCCCTGACAGGCTCCCAGCGGTGCTGCCCCCCCTGTCACGTGGCGTCGTTGACCTGGATACACCTGCTACACCTGCCGCTCCGTGCTTCTTCAGCAGCCACGCAGGAACGTCCATGTGTGTGTGAGCGCGTGTGGCTGCACTGCAGCAGTTAGTTCGCGTGAGAACGAGCGCCGCGATTGCACAAGGCAACAGTTAGTAGGCGCATGCGTGCATGCATGCATGCATACATGCGCGTGGGGAGTGGGGGTTGGGAGAGGCACGATGACACGATGACAGAAAGTGGCACATGCACTTGCATGACACGCACAGCAGGTGCACCCACCTGAGGCTGCTGCTGTCTCACGAAGACCTTACAGCCTTAAGGCTGTGCGCACGATGGTGCTTGCTCGCAGCGTGCGCCAACACACGCCAGCGTGACAATATTTCACGCTGCTTCTGCGCGTGCACTCCATTACTAAAGCATCGTGTGTGCCAGCATTACAACACGGGTCGCTCCGTTTTGTGCATTGTTGCCAACTGTTGCGCAACAATGAGTTGGTCACACACTTATGTCTACACCTCGTCAGGTCACACAAATCGGACAATGTGTGCGCATACAGCTGTGTGAGCATACACACCGCACTTATTTTATTCTTCTATTTATTGTGCTATTTTGAAATGGCTTCGCGCTGCAGTGCGTCGAGTCTCGTGAGCTCCCTCGTGAGCTCCCTCGAGCCCCGTGAGCTCCCTCGAGGCGCACCAACAATTCGGTGGTCGCTTGTTTTGCAAGCGCACCCACAGCCACGGGCAACACGCAACCCTAGGTTTAGGCTGGAGATTTGCACCACCTTATCTCGGCAACCTGCCTCACACTGGCCTCACACCACCACCGGCCACACGTATCCAACAGTCGGGCGCGTTTACGCCCACGCTCATCAGTAGAGCCTCAGTGGAACGGGGCGCCCGCAGTGGTGGTAGCTGCTGCAGCTGTGATGACGCGTGCGCGCAAGGTTGCTGTTGGGACGTATGGTTTGTTTATGTCCTTTCGCTGTTTCTGTCGAGGGCGCAGGGGTGTCAAACGAGGACCCACGTTACACAACCCTTTAGCCGGGTGCAAGTAGTAGGTAGAGATACATGCATGTGTACAAGCTGGCAGTTCTCGTGAATTACTTCGAGGGCTTCGTGTCACCCCGAGACCCACACAAATGTTGGTGTGCATATGTATAGTTTATGCTTTGGCCTCGCCAACAGCACACGCAGCGCACACAGGACATGAGGTTTGGGGCTGCCTGGCCCTATAGAAGATAGGGCCCTACTTTGATTGATAGCCGTCTTCATAAGACGTCCGGCTCCCATGAATAAGCGCCAACCGACTGCCGAGTGGTCTCGCACGCATCCGCCCGCCCCAGCGCAGCCCCAACCGCGCTCTCTGATCAATCTCTTGCTCAGAGAGGCAGCTGGCGGGGCATCGTAGCAAGAGTCTCTTGCTACGATGCCCCGCCAGCTGCCTCTCTGAGCTGCCATCCTTGGCAGCCCTAGTAGACACGCGTGGCTGCCGTCTCCCGATGCCTGCTCATCGGCCCCAGCGGTCAGTCCGCCTGACCCGCTACCGTCTCGAGGGTCAGATATCCAGCCGCCTATTGGCGGCGCCCTGCCGAGCCCCACGAGCCCGTCCGCCCCGCCCAGCTGTCTCCCAGCTGCCGCCTGGCTGCCTACTGTGCCGAGCAGATTCCAGTCGAGCCTGCGGCCGATCTGTCGCCTCATGCGCCCCCCAGCCAGCTGTCCCTCTGCTGCCGCCTCCGGCTGCCTGCTAGCCAGCTGCCTCCCAGCTGCCCACCAGCTGCCTAGTTCTTTGGCGGCGCCTTGCCGAGCATCTTCCAGTCGACCTTGGGGCCGCCCTGCTCCTTCATGCGCTTGACGAGCTCGGGGCCGACGTACTGCGTGGGGGCAGGGTGATGGCGCGGTGTCGTTAGATGGGTGCAGGGTGTAGGATGTGGTTTCAGCCTACGACTTTCAGGATGTGGGTTGGTGGCAGCGTGCCCGCTGCTCTTCCATGCGGTTGACGGGCCCAGGGCCGACGTATTTCGCGGGGCCGGCGGGCATGCAGCGGGCAGCAGGGCACACGCACGAGAGCGAGAGCGCTGCCATGTGTGTGTGTGTGTGTGCCAGTGCTCCGTTGTGTTTGCGTGGCGAGCTCAGGGCCCTTCACAAGGCTCCTTCCACACGCACACGCACGCACACACACCTTCTCGCCGTCCAGGTACTTGTCGAAGTTCTCGGAGAACATGGCGCCGAGGCTCTGCAGCGCGTGGTTGAACTCGTCCTGCGCTCGAGGGGGGCAGACAAGGGGACGGGGGCAGGCGCATTTATACAACGCAGGACTGACAGGAGTGGCCTGGGAGTGGCCTGGGAGTGTTCTAGGAGTGGGTTGGGAGTGGAGGAGGTTGCTCTGCAACGCGTGGTTGGAACTCGTCCTGTGCTCGAGGAGTGTGTGTGTGTGTGGTGGTGGTGGGGGCGGGGGGGGGGCCAGACAGGATGGCGCATTACGGCAGCCTGCATTCATGAGAGTACCCTCCTTTTATGTATGGGAGTGTGAGGGACCCACTGCGTGACTGCTGCGAGTGCAGCCGTGACTTTCACGCGGTCGTCGACACACTATAGATAGCGCGGAGCGAAATGATGGTGCGGCGATGGATATCATGGGCCATTGCGACAATGGGGAACGCCAGCGCGACATCACACACATGGCATCATCATGGCAGCGCGAGCGGGCGGGCCGCGCACACGAACGCACCTTAGACTTCCACGCGACCGCCGGGTTGAGCACCTCGCTGGCGACGCCCTCGCACGCGTCGGGCACCTGCGCGGAGTGAGTCGGGTGTTGTTTAGGGTTTGGGGTTTTAGGGTTTGGGGTGGTTGAGAAACTCCACCACCCTGTGTTGCTAGGCCAGCCAGCCTGCCTGCCCAAACGCTTGCCTCCCCCAAAGCGTGCACGCCTCTGCCGGCACGGACCATGCACCCACTGTCAGTCGACAACAGCAAGCTTCTGGACCAGCCTGCCTGCCCAAGCATGCCTACCCAAAAGCTTGCCTTCACCAAAGCGTGCACGCCTCAGCCAACACGTCCGTCTTCGTGTCGTTTGCCTTCTCCAGTGCGCCAGAGTGGACCGAGTCAAGCCCCCCCACATACACCACAAACACACACACATACATGATGCGCCGTCAAAAGGCGCCTGACTGACTGTAAGATCGGCAACATTCATACCTCCACACACGCAACCCCACGTGCAGCCCAAACACGTCCGTCTTGGTGTGCTTTGCCGACAGTGGATCGAGTCGAGTCGAGGGCACCCCGACACACACACCACGTCCACACATTCACATCCACACATCCACACACTCAGCCCACCCACACGCACCTGCAGGTTGAACACGTCCGTCTTGGTGAACTTTGCCTTCTCCAGCGCGCCAGAGTGGATCGAGTCGAGGATCGTGCGCGTGGTCTTGAGAGACATGCGCTCGCCGACGCCATACTTGCCGCCGGTCCAGCTGCGCGTGGTGATGAGAGCAGAGGGTGATTTAGAGGGTGGTGAGGGTGGTTCAGAGGGGGGGGAGATTGTGGATCGAGTGGAGGAGGATCGTGCGCGTGTTCTTCAAACCCTGAACCCCAAGCCCTAAATTCCACCAAACCCCGACACCCACACCGTGTGATGAGCCACACGCTGCCTGCCTCCGTGCTTTTTCAAGACCCGAAGCCCGTTGGGCCGAGGTTTATATGAACCCACCCACCCCTGAACCCTTGACCCCACAACCAGCAACGCACCCCGTGTTAATGAGCCACACGTTGCCTCCGTGCGCCTTCAGCTGCTCGGCGAGCATGTGCGCGTACTTCATCGGGTGCCACACGAGGAAGACCGAGCCGAAGCACGCGGAGAAGACGGCCTCGGGCTCAGTCACGCCGACCTCAGTGCCGGCCACCTACAGATGTGTGTGTGTGCGTGCGCGCGTGTGTGTGCGTGAGGGGTGAGGCTCAGTCACGCCAACCTCAGAGCCGGCGAATTACGTGCGCGTGTGTGCGTGTGTGTGCGTGTGTGTGTGTGGTGGGCAGAGCACGCGGAGAAGACGGCCTCGGGCTGAGTCACGTCAGTGCCGGCCACCTACAGATGTGTGTGCGCGTGTGTGTGTGTGCGCGTGCTCGTGTGTGTGCGTGTGTGTGAGGGGGGAGGCTCAGTCACGCCAACCTCAAGAGCCGGCGACCTATGTGCGTGCGTGCGTGTGTGCCACACACCACGCCACACTTCCCCACACCCACCTATGCGGTGTAGCCCGACACGAAGAGGTACATGGCCTGCTTAGGGCGTGAGCTCCACACACCCCCTCCACCCCCACACACCGTATACTGCCCACACACTCGGCCACACTTCCCCACACCCACCTTTGCGGTGTAGCCCGACACGAAGAGGTACATGGCCTGCTCGGGGGTGAGCTTGGACACCGGAGGCAACACGCCGAACGCGTCGCAGCACAGGAGCATGATGTTCTGGCGGGAGCAACATTGTTAATAGAACAGTTTAGTGAGTGAGTGTGAGGGTTTGGTCAACTGTGAGGGTAAACCCGAAGGCAGCGCGCCGCAGCAGAGCAGCATGCATGCTCTAGCAGGAGAAGTAACAGTGGTCTGTAGTGACGGCAGCAACGGCAGCGGTGGTACGTAACAGTACACATAACAGAAGACGGGGTGCCAAACAGTAGCACAGAACGGCGTGTGCGCGGCGTGTGTTGTGCTTGATAGAAGATGACCACAAATACACACACGCGCGCGCGCGTGTACGCACACAGACGTGCGCATACAGACGTGCACACACGTGCACGCACACAACACCCACAGACGCACGCACCGTGGGGTGCCCCGTGACGCACACGCACAGCCACACAGCCACACACACGCACGCACACACACGCACCTTGGGGTGGCCCGCGACGCACGGAATCTGCGCGTTGGGAATGAAGTTGATCGGGTAGCAGATGCGCGTGTTCTCTGTGAAGACCTTGGAGTCGTAGTCGACCTCGCGCGTGTGGTAGTCGTAGTCAACGTTCTCTGTGCGTGTGTGTTTGTGTGGAGGGGGACTTGTGTGGGTGGTATGTATGTGTGGGTGTGCTGGTGGGAGGGAACAGTGTGGGGCGGGAGGCACAGGCGCAGGCATGCGCCGCGCAATCGGGAGAACCCCCCCCCCCCAGAGGCTCAGGGCCTAGCAGGGAGACTGACAGGGAGAGAGAGAGAGAGAGAGAGAAAGAGACAGAAGAAGAGAGAGACAGAGACAAGAGATACAGAGACAGATCCCAGGGCCTGCCGGAGGCTGAGAGACTCGAGAAAGAGCAGCCCTCGCCTTCTCGCGCACGCTTGCTCACTCACCCAGGATGGTGCCGAACTTGACGGCCTTCCAGATGTCGGGCTCCTTCTCCTCCTTGAGCCCGATCGCCTGTGGGAGCACAAGGGGCCAATCAGATTAAAACAGAGAGAGAGAGAGAGAGAGAGAGAGAGAGAGAGAGAGAGAGAAGGACAGAGAGAAGGAGAGAGAGATGGGGAGAGAAAAAGAGAGGAGGGTGCGGGAGAGAGTGAAGAGAAAGAGAGCAGGAGAGAGAGAGAGAGTGAGAAAGAGAGACAGACAGCACCCACCTTGGCGTAGCACCCGCCCTCTGCGTTGAACACGCCCTCGTTGTCCCAGCAGTGCTCGTCGTCGCCGATGAGCGGGCGGTGGGGGTCGCACGAGAGGGTCGTCTATGTGTGTGTGGGGGGGGGTACGTGTGTGTGTGTGTGTGCCAGCAGTGCTCGTCGTCGCCGATGAGCGGGCGGTGGGGGTCGCACAAGAGGGTCGTCTGCGTGTGGGGGTGGGGGTGGGGGGTTACGTGTGCGTGTGCATGTGCGCGTGTGTGTGTGAGCGGTAAGGGTCGCACGAGAGGGTCGTCTGCGTGTGCGTGTGGTGTGTGTGTGGTGGGGGGGGGGGGCACGCGTGTGCGTGCGTGCGTGTGCGTAAGCGTGTGCACGTGTGTGTGCCTCCCACCACGCCGGCCTCAAACAGTCCAAAGAACAGCGACACGTCGCCGGCGGGCCCGACGTTGCACCCCGTGTGCGCAGCGACATTGCCTTACCCCCAGTACCCCCTTGAACCTTCCCCAAACCCCAAGACCCACCTTGCCGGTTCCAGACAGACCGAAGAAGAGCGACACGTCGCCGGCGGGGCCGACGTTGCAGCCCGAGTGCAGCGACAGCACGCCGCGCTTGGGCATCAGGTAGTTGAGCATGGAGAAGACGCCCTGCGCAGCGCAGAGGTTTGGGGTATGGGGGTGTGATGCAGGGTTTGTTGTAAGGTGCAAGTGTTTAGGGTGGGAGGGTGTGACGCAACGGGCTGGGGTTTGTCATCGGTAGTTGAGCAAGGAGGAGACGCCCTGCACAGGGCAGAGGGTTCAAGGCAGGGTTTGTTGTGAGGCGTACGTGTTTAGAGTTCGGCGCAAGTGCTCAAGTGTTTGGGGTAGGGTGTGGGGTGAAGGGTTTGTGCTCATGAGGTGGTGCCAGTTGTTTTCTTTTCATGACTTTTAGATAGTGATTCCACAGCCGGATTTTTCTTTGACCACATTGATTGCTGGCCTTCCGTTGGCTGTCTTTCCTCATATATGGGTGATTCGAAAGCTCGTGACGAGCTCTGTCTGGGGGCCTTGTCAGACTACCAATCCACTGAATGGGTGTAACTGTGCTTATCCAAAACAAAATAAATTGTGTCTTCAAACTTATCAGGGTCACAACTCGCCTTCTTCATCTCGCCCGCGTACTGCGAGCCGAGGATGACCATCTCGTTGTGCTTGAAGGACAGGTCGATCGACGCGTTGGACGTCATGCCGGACGTGAGCTTGTTGGCGTTGAACTCGCCTGAGTAGGCGCGTGTGTGGGGGTGCATGTGTGCGTGCGCGCGCACGTGTGTGTGCGTGGGTGTGTGCATGTGCATGTCTGGGAATGTTTGTGTGTGTATGTATGTCGGGAGCGGTAGTCTATCGGCCGGGAGCCGGCGGTACTCTAGTACTTAAGTGTGCTGGAGTACCGGCGGGTGTCTCTAGTAGAAGAGAAGCCTGCTTAGCTGGAAACCCCGTGTTACTTGTTACTTGTATGTATGTGTGCGTGTGCGCGCGTGTGACCCAGGTGCCCGTCTTCTCAGCCCCCCCCCCTCTCTCTCTGAGAGCGACAACGTACCTCCGTTGTAGATCACAAACTCGGGCTCGCCGAAGTCGTCGAGCTCCTCGGGCGTGGGCGGGATGAGCATGTTGTGCATGAACCTGGGGGGGGGGGGGGACAGACAGACAGACAGTAGCGTCAGAAGCTGCACAAGGGCCAGGCAGAGACAGCGGGCATGTTGTGCATGAACCTGGGGGCAGGACAGACAGCAGTAGCATCAGTCTCTGCACCTTCACAGCAGGGGCCGCTACTTAAGGCTGTCCAGCAGAGACATGAGCATGAACGCAGGTGCAAGCACTGTCTTATAAGACCGTACGCGTTCAGAGGCGCCCCTGACTGTAACATCCATCAATCCAACAAAGCGCAGAAGATAGATATAGAGAGAGACTTCCTAGTACTCACAGCGCGTGGTATGGGCGCGTGCACAGCACTCTGATCTCCATGCGCTGCGTCGTCTTGTGAGCAACGACCCCAAGATCCCCAAAGAGACTCCCTAGTCGCTAGCCTCGCAGCCTCCTAGCTAGCCCACAAGCCTCCTCTGGTAACCAGCCCAGAAGCCTCACATATGACCAGCTAGGGGTACAGTACTCACAGCGCGTGGTATGGGCGCGTGCACAGCACGCGGATTTTCATGCGCTGCGACGTCTTGTGGTTGACGAACGCATCGACGACGTACACCTGTGCATGGGGTGGGGGAGGGCGGGGGGCGAGGGCGGGGGGTGAGTTTTTTCTTTCTTTCTGCAAAGCACTTGGTGTGTGTGGGGGGGATAGAGAGTGAGAGAGAAAGGGAGGGAGAAAGGGTGAGAGGGAGAGAGTCAGAGAGAGTGCAAGAGAGGGGAATGGAGGGACTTCTTGTGGTACGCGTTGACGACGAACACCTGCCGGCCACAGCAAGCAAGGGGAAGGGTTGTGTGAGAAGGAGAGTGAGGGTGAGAATGGAAAGAGTGGGTTCGTGAGGGATTGAGTGAGACAGAAAAGGAGAGTGAGGGAGTGCGAGGGAGAGTGTGAGAGGAACTTGCGTGGAGCGCGACCCCGCGCGCTCAACCGGCCATCCTTCCCACGCACGCACGCGCACGCACCACTTTAGAGAAGTTCAGGAAGTCGACCGTGCGCTGGCGGTTGATGAGGAACTCGTGCTCCTCCATGGGGAAGTTGGGGCTCGCGTTGCCCCACCACACGTCGTCCTGCGTCCCAGCGTCGCGCACGACGCGCTTGTCCTTGGGGGTGCGACCTGCGTGTTTGTGCGTGTTTGTGCGTGCGTGTGTGAGTTTGTGTGTGTGTGTGTATGTGTGTGTGCGTGCATCTCTGTGCGTGCTTGTGCGTGTTTGTGTGCGCGTGTGTGCAAGTAATGTGTGTGTGCGTGTGCGTGTAACCCACCCTTCTTTGCGAACGAGTTGGCCATGAGCGCGCCGGTGCTTGAGATCCGCGTGTCGCGCTCGGACGTCAGCGCGAGCTCGTAGAGCTCAGCCACAGACAGGTTTCTGAGGCAGTGTGTGTGTTTGTGTGTGTGTGCCGCGAGGGTGCCGGGCAGAACGCGTGCGTGAGCTTGTAGAGCTCAGAAATTGACTCCTGCGGTGCAAAGGTTCATTACGGGTTGACCGTGCGCACCCTCCAAAGCGTGAGATCCATGAGACGTTGGGAGGCAGGCTACCAGAAGTTTTACAAGTCAGTTGGTAAGCAGATCAGATCAGATCAGGGCAGGGCATGGCAGGGCAGAGGATAGATGGTGGTGACGAAGATTCGCGCACTTGGTACAGCTACGCTGTCGGCTTCCTGGCGTGGTGGTGGGGAGGTGGGTTTGAGGGCGGGCGGGGCAGGATGGCTGGGTTGGGCTTGTTTTGTGGCCGCGCATGGAGTTGGGGTTTGGGCGGAGGTGGTGTGTGTGTTGGCAGCGGCCTGGCAGGGTGCGCGGCCCACGCACACGCGCGCGCGCACACACGCACACACATACACACGCACCTGTACACGACCTTTGGGTTAAGGCCCGACTCCTTTGCGTGGCGCGAGTTGTTTAGGAACGAGGGGTCGTGGCCGAAGCGCGTCGTGCGCTGGGGGATCAGCATGTCGGCGCCGACGAAAGGCACGCCAGGCTCCGCCGAGTCTGAAAGAGCCGGGGCGTGCGTTTTTGCGTGAGTTTCAGCAGGGTAGGTGCTGCGCCCAGGTTCAGCCATGAACGTGCCCCTCGCCCCTGTCCTTGCCCCATGCACGCGCCCCTTGTATCTCCTGCGCATCTGCCAGCTGTTGCAACAGACTCATTCAAGCGCCTTCTAACCCACCCGTGCTTGGGCCGACGAACTTCATGCGGCTCGGGGACGATGACGACGTTACCAGGCCCCGGGAGAGGAGCGCAGCCGGGGCTGCAGCGAAGGCAGAGGAAGCGCAGCGGGTGTACGTTGTTGTTATTGGGCGAGTGTGCCGACACAGTCTCAGCTTGCTCCCCCGCTCCCCGTGTGCATACGGCATGCATGGCTATGTGAGATTGCGGCCCTGGTTTTCAACGGGGAGCTATACGATGCATCGCATGAGGAGGAGGTTCGCCACGCGTTCCGCATGGAAGTTTGCTCTCGGGATTTACGCAGATCTCCCTCGACATGGGAGCCGCGCCATAGCCCGTATGGACGCAGCCTCCCTCACCTGCCCACGCCGCGCCCTGGCTGCTAGCGCCATCATCGCTTGTGACTTGCCACGTACTCGCAAGCGAGCCGCTTGCTGTCAGGGCCCGACAGCCCGGCTGCAGCAGCGCGCTGATGGCATTGTGTGTACGCAGCATGGCATGCGATGATGTGCCGCTGGAGTTGTTGTGGTGTCGGGACTTGAGTTGGTTGTGCACACACAATGTGTGGGGTATAAAGTTGGAATAAGAGGTTGGTAACTAATGTCTAATGGATCAAAGCAGCATCATTTGCTCTGAAATACCTACATAAAACCTTCCCAGATGCAGCAATGCTGTGTATCTCTGTCTGGGTAAGTGTGAGTCGTGTGTGTGCCACCGGCCCCGCTGCCGGTGGTTTGGGATGATGATGATGAGTTTTTACAATCCACTCTCTGGCGGGCACGCGTTCGGTTCCAAAGCTCCAGCAGGACTTAGAGGAAGCAGCCCTGAAGACCTGCCAACAGAAAAAAGGGGGGATGCCCCACGGAAGCGCCACCCACACGCGGTGGCGGGCACCAAGCAAGCAGCACCACAGTGCAGGCTCCACACTCAACCCCTCCAGGAAACGGATGGCGGGCCCAAGGTATAAAACCATGAAGGGACCAAAAAGCCCACCCTCAACCCACCAGAAGCGGGGCCGTTGTGCACACCCGCCGCAGCACTCTGCTCAGCTACCACATCACAACCCGCCAGCGGCTACTTGTAGCTTGACCTTTTGTGGGCCTTGAGCCTTGTTTCTCTAAGTCCCACTGGAGCTTTGGAACCGTACGTGTGACCGCCAGAAGTGGATTGTAAAACTCTCATCATGATGATGATGATGAGTTTTTACAATCCACTCTCTGGCGGGCACGCGTTCGGTTCCAAAGCTCCAGCAGGACTTAGAGGAAGCAGTCCTGAAGACCTGCCAACAGAAAAAGGGGGGAATGCCCCACGGAAGCGCCACCCGCACGCGGTGGCGGGCACCAAGCAAGCAGCACCACAGTGCAGGCTCCACACTCAACCCCTCCAGGAAACGGATGGCGGGCCCAAGGTATAAAACCATGAAGGGACGAAAAAGCCCACCCTCAACCCACCGGAAGCGGGGCCGTTGTGCACACCCGCCGTTGCACTCTGCTCAGCTACCACATCACAAACCGCCAGCGCACGCATGTGGCGCCACCTCCCCTCAAAAGAAACCATCCTCTCAGGGATCTAGGACGTCTTGTTCAGAGTGAGCCCGCCGTCCACTACTCCAACAAAGGGGTGGGTCGGGCCCACCACACCCGCCCACTCGCGCGGCATCCCGCCGCCCTCAGCAAAGGACGCCAGCGCGTCCCACAGATCCATCGTCGCCAGCTCCCCCCCCCGCTCAACCGCCACCGAGCGAGCAGGGGGCTGCACACCATCACGCGGGCACGTAATGCGCCACAAGTGGCGGCGGCCTCGCTCCATGGCGACCACCACGAGCGCTGCCACCACCGCCCACACACCAGCACGCACCCCAGCGGGAGGCTGCAGCAGCCACACTTGGCAGCACGTGATGACCGGCGTAGGAGCAGGGAGGGCAGCAGCAGCCGCCACCACCACCGCCTCCGCACCGGGCACCCCCAGAAGCTGTGCGCACGCCACGCCGTCGCCGGCGGCCCGTCCTCATCACGGCACCGCCACCCGCAGGGGCACTAGGGCACGCCTAGTGCAGCCTGCTTGTGAAAACCACTCACCCACAGCCGCCAGATGGGCTCCTTGCGAGCGTTGAGGAGCGGCATCCGCCACAGTGTCGGCACCGCCGCCTCCAGGCCGCGCAGCCCCGCGAAGACCTGCGCGTCGGTCGCGCGGGGGCCCCCGTGCGGCCCGTGGTCCAGCGCCAGAGCCGCCCCCACCGTGGCTGCCCGCCGCACTCGCCGCTCGTCCACAACCGCCCGCAGTTGAAGCGCCACCGCCAGCTTGCACGTCAGTTTCCCCACCACACCCGGGCCGTGCGCAAACCCAACCCATCGGGGCTCGCCCGCAGCGCCGCCCCCCCCAGGTAGGGGAGCAGGTTGGGCAGCTGTGGATCGGAGGCCAGTCCGCCCACGCTGCCAGCCAGCCGGCGTGATGACACTCGGCAGCTTCCACCCAACCAGCTGCAGGAGCTCCACCACAGCAGCGCGCTCGCCCGCCTGGGGGAAGGGCTGGAAGTGACGGAGCGGCCAGAGCACAGTGAGGGCAGCTCCACCAGCCGCCGCCTCGACCCAGGCTGGGGGCAGCGCCGCAAGCACGACCGCCACTGCCGTGAACAGGGGGTCGAGCGTGCGCCGCACGCACAGCAGGTCTGGCACACCCCCCGGCACTGGCGGCGGCACCTTTGGGAGAGGGCGTTTTGGTCCCTCCATTTCTTCTGGGCCCGCTTTCCAGACAAAGGAAGGGTTGGGTGTGGATCCTGCACTGAACCACATGTGGTGCCCAGGGTTGGTGCTGCTTGCTTCGCGCCCGCCACGAAGTGTGGATGGCGCTACCGTGGGTTACTTTTGGTGGGCCTTGGGCCTGCTCTCTCTCTCGAAGTCCCACTGGAGCTTTGAAACCGTATGTATGACCGCCAGAAATGGATTGTCAACTCTCATCATCGCTTTTGCCTGCCTGCTTTTTCCTGTGTTTTCCTTGATAGCGAACTTTGGAACTGAGTGTGGCCGCCGCCGGCAGTGTATGTAAACACTCATCCTAAAAATAAAACAATCGAAACGCGCATATGACGAGCGGTTTGGTGCTGGCTGTGGCCGGGTGGTCTTTCACCGTTGACGTTCAAACGTGTGCGGGGTCATCCTGCAACGGTGCAACTGAACCGCCTCACACACCACCACCGCGCGCGCCACACAACGCGTCCCGGCGGCTCCCGCCACCTCACCTATGACACCACCCTGCACCCAGCCCAGCACCCACCAACCTCGCGCACCGAAACCACATTCGCACGGGCCTGGACTCTCGTGGTCATATAGATGGAGCAGCATCTGTTGCACACACACACACACACACATAGACACACACACACACAGCAACAGTAACAGTAACAGTAACACGGGGTTTCCATCTAAGCAGGCTACTCTTCTACTAGAGACACCCGCCGATACTCCAGCACACTTAAGTACCAGAGTACCGCCGGCTCCCGGCCGATAGACTACCGCTCCCGCCGGCTGGACTACCCCAAACAGCGGTCTCTGAGAGACATGTCTGGCAAGGAGCATATAGAGAGGACCTTCCTCAGGGTCACAGTAGTGGCCTTGTGGCCAGTCAAGCCTGCAGAGCCGACTGGCGCTGACTGGAACGGTCCCCGCCTGGCAGTGCATGGCTGTTCAGCTCTCGTTTGCATGGGGCTCAGCCGGCGCCCCATGCCTCATGCATGGCCAGGGCCCACCCTCCAGGGGTGCATGGACGACAGAGTTGTCATGGAGGCTGTCTGAAGACCTTCCAACGCCAGTCACCGGCAGACGAGCGCCCCCGAGGATGAGCGCGGTGACGAACGCTGCGATTGGTGAAGCGGATGTACTCTGTGTTGCCTCGGTGGTCACCACCGCTGAAGCCGTGATGGAAGCCCGCCTCCTTAGGCAGCCATCTTGACCAATGTCCAGCATGCATTGACGGGCGCCAGCTCCTCCACACACACACACAAACACACGCACACACACACACACACACACACACACTCACACACACACTGTTCATCATGATCCCGTCTGCACGCCGTGCACCCTGCAGAGACACAACTACCACAAGCGCTCACCCTGCACCCACGGAACCTGTGTCGCACCAGGCCTGCTCGACCCACAGCCCCCCGCATGCACACGAGTCTGGCCAACCGACCGTCTACCGCGTGCTGCGAGGATGCAGGGAATGTGTGTGTGTGTGTACGTGTTGCCAGGAGCAGCCTCGCTTGCAATCTCTCCAACTGGTGCACATACAGAGCAGCGCGCCCCGACGTGGCCGCAGCTGCGCCCTCGTGATTGCAGCAACCACACGGGCAGATACGGATGCCGTAAAGGCAAGCGGGGCCTTTGTTCCACATTGGCGGACTGTGTAGACACCATCTGCCCCCGACAGCTGGGTCGCCACTCGGTGGATGTGTTTCTTGCCATCCAATGATCACATGAGCAGTCGCCGGTGCTCGAGAGCAGTGTGCTCGGACGGCACAACAGCACAAATAAGTAACCATAGGTTTGATGATTCATGAATGTGCATCTGTGCCTTATGTTAGGTGAGGTTTTATCGACGTGGAGAAACTTGGAACGGCCACAGAAGTTAGGGGGACCCCCCACACATTCACACGCGCATTCACCCACCTCCTGCGACATGCATTCACCCACCTGTTAACAATCCTGTGTTATGCAGAACCTCCAGGCAGCTCCCGTGGCTGATCCTGCTGCTGAGGGCGATCTCGGCCCCGACGTCCTCTCAAACCCCTTGCTCTTTTCCCATCTCTGGGGCCTGCTGAACAGGGACGGCAAGCGATCCCTGCGCGGCGTTTCGCGACGCCTGGTCGAGCTCTCCGATGCCGCGGTGTAGGGGTTGGACCTGCGGGAGGAGGGCATGAGCGAGGGGGACACCTCCGCCCTTGCTCTTGCCAAGTGGTCGAGCATCACGTCCCTCACCGTGGATGCAAACGAAGACAGCCTCCGCGTGATCTGCGACGCGCCGCTGGCCAAGCTGCGCAAGCTGGTGCTGTACGCGGTGAGGGGGCTGGTCC
This sequence comes from Chlamydomonas sp. UWO 241, assembly GCA_016618255.1. Lineage (NCBI taxonomy): Eukaryota > Viridiplantae > Chlorophyta > Chlorophyceae > Chlamydomonadales > Chlamydomonadaceae > Chlamydomonas > Chlamydomonas priscui. The sequence goes on along the minus strand of VFSX01000111.1, from coordinate 230,304 downwards.
CATGCACGCGCGCACGCCATGCACGCGCGCCATGCACCGAGGCTGGCGCGCACGCCAGGCTGCAGTACATGCCCTGCACCCTGCACTGAGGCTGGAACTGCACATGTGAACCTGTCCCACGTGCAAGGCACGCACGTCCCGCCGACCGTGCCTGCACGCGTGGATGGATGTTCTGTGCTTGGGGCAGGAGGAGGATGGCTCTCAGGAGGAGATGGATGATGTGGGATCGGTCGTCGTCCTGGGTGACAATGTGGCATTTTGGAGAATGCCGGCGCTCAGCCACACAGCAGCAGTGGGGCTTCAGGAGCTGCACCTGATCAACGCCAACCACTTTCACCACGAAGTGATCATACAGGCCGTGAGCAGCTGTGTCAACCTACGGAAGCTCAACGTTTTCGGTGTTGGTGGACATTTCATCTCATCAGACCTGACGCCGCTTGGTGCTCTGGCAGCACTGACCCAGCTGCGGGATCTGTCCCTGAATGTCTTCGGGATCTGGCGCCTCTCAAGGGCTGTGTCCAGCTGACCAAGCTCTCGATTCTCTTGGAAGACACAGACCTGACGCAGCTGCAGGATTTTCCGCAGCTTACAGACCTCGACATCAGCTACAATGTCGAGCCGGTCTATGAAAATCGTAGCGTGCAACTGTTGAGCTTGGAGGGGCTTCAGACGTGCAGCCAGCTGCATCGCCTCAGAATGCGGTGCCCGTCGGTGAGCAGCCTTGCGCCACTCGCAGCGTGCTCTCTGCTGGATGTCCTCAACATGGAATGCTGTCAACATGTCAGCAGCTTGACGCCAAGCTGTGCGTGTCCTCTGCTCAAGGAACTCAGCTTTTCCTCCTTCACACTTGTGAGCAGCTTGGAGCCGCTTTCTGCGTGCCCTCTGCTCGAGGTCATCAACATGTCCGGCTGCGAACTTGTCACAAGCTTGGCGCTCCTCTCTGCCTGTACCCTGCTTAAGGACCTCAACATTTCTAGATGCAACCTCGAGGGAGGCCTGGTGACGTTGTCTGCGTGCATCCAACTGCAGGTCTTGGACCTGTCCTGGTGCACATCTTTCAGCAGCCTCGAGCCGTTGTCTGCGTGCAGCGAACTCAGGAAACTCCTTATCGATGGATGCACCTCTGTCACCAGCCTGGAGCCACTCTCTGCATGCGTTACACTTGAAGACCTCAAGCTGTCCTTCTGCAAATCTGTAAGCAGCCTTGCGCCGCTCTCTTCGTGCACCCTGCTCAAGGTCATTGACGTGTCCTATTGCACGGCTGTGAGCACCCTGACCCCGCTGTCAGCATGCACCCTACTCACAAAACTCGACCTGCACGGCTACAAACTTGTGAGCTGCTTGGCGCCCTTATCTGCCTGTGTTCAACTGGAAGTTTTGAACCTGCCCTTCTGCACAGCTGTGAGCAGCCTTCAGCCATTGTCTTCATGCACGAAGCTGCGGACCCTGGACATGCGCTTCTGCGAACTTGTGAGCAGCCTCGAGCCTCTCTCTGGGTGCACCCTGCTTGAAGAACTCTGGATGTCATCCTGCAAACTTGTGAGCAGCCTTGAGCCGTTGTCTGCATGCGCAGTGCTGACAGAGTTTCGCATGTGCGACTGCAACACCGTGCTGAGCGTCGCGCCGCTCCAAGCGTGTGCCCTTTTGAAGGTGCTGTCCATCGACTGGGACAGCGATCCACCTGGGCTTGCGGATGTCAAGGTTGCGCTGCCACGGCTGCGCATCTGTCACTCTGGGTAGAGCATGACTTGGGCGCGCGTGGAAGCGACAATTCGACGACGCGGGGTCTGGCGCCGGCTCGCAATGTTGCACGGGGACCCTACATGCATCTGAGTACAGCTCCGACCGGACTAGCACTCCACAGAAGTTTTGTATTGCAACGTTTGCCCAACGTTGGAGTGGGTGTTGAACGCCCTCCCATCTTCACAACAGGTGGTGATGTGCTGTCGATAGCATTGCGGCGCATGTAAGCTCTCTCTGAGCCCTGTCCTCGCATCAGTGTTCATGGCTCAACAACGCTCACCTCGCGCACTGTCACCCCAGAAGTGTGTAAAGCCTAGGCTGTAAACTACAGGCCTGTAGTCTGCAACATCCATCATCAAAGCGACCCGAGCCTACTGCAAGCTGCGCTGACCCACTCAGCTCGCCCACGCAATGCACCTGTGCACTCGCCCAACCCACGTCGCAGAATCTACGAAATGGCCGATCGGTCGCGAGAAAAGCTCTTTCACTCCGCTGGTCAGGCTTCCTCTCACTCGCCCGCCTCCCCCTAAACCGCGATTTGGCGCTGGCCGTGCGGATCGTCTTCTTGATTGCGTTCGGCTTGAACACGACCGCCATTGGGACTGCGCGCCGTTGAATTACGTTGCAGCGGCGAGCATGTTTGCCAGCTGGCAAGGGGGGGCCTTACTGTGCTGGCTCCGTGGGTGTGTGTTCGCGCAGGCTTCAGAGCTTACCAGACACGTGCGCGTGTAGGTATGAACAAACGCGCACACGCGCACAATCACGGCGTCAGAAGCCCCAGATCACGGGCCATTCACATGGATATTCCGGACATTCGCCGTGCGTGGACAGGTCGGCAACGATGGGGCAAGAGAGAATGAGCAGAGCCACACAGCGCATGGAGGGGTGGGGTGCGCATCAAGGCGGTGGCCTCCCCTGAGTTCGAGCGTGACGGTCACGCCATCCTTCAGACGGAGCAGCGCGCTCCCACGTGGCTGCAAGCTGCGTCTCCCATGGCAGCAGCCAAGCGGTGCGTCGTGACACGAACGTCGCTGGGGGGTGTCGGTGGACTGTGACACCACCTGCCCTCGACAGCTGATTTGTCACTGTGGATGTGTTTCTTGCCATCTACTTGCCATATGCTTGCGATTGATCGGGAGCAGTGCTTGGTTTCGGCCGCCTGTGCTCGATTGCATCATCATATCATATAACATGCATGTTGTATGACTTGGACCCAGCAATGCGGCGCTGCTTGTGACGAGGATCTCCGTGCCGCTGACGAGCGGGGTAAAATACGACTGGCCCGGCTCCTGCTAGACTGCCCCTCAGTGGAACACTTCAGGAGCGGCTTGCCCGGCGCTGCCATGGCTTGGCGAGTAGCCGCGGCGCTGCCGCGGCCCGTGCTGGGAGACGGCCCTTATCCTCCCCCCATGCAGGACGCCATGCGGCACCGATCTCGACGAGTTGATCGACGAGCGGAGGAGCTGGCGCCCGTCAATGCATGCTGGACATTGGTCAAGATGGCTGCCCGTGGAGGCGGGCTACCATCACGGCTTCAGCGGTGGCGACCGCCGAGGCAACACAGAGTAAATCCGCTTCACCAATCGCAGCGTTCGTCACCGCGCTCATCCTCGGGGTCGCTCGTCTGCCGGTGACTGGCGTTGGAAGGTCTTCAGGCAGCCTCCATGACAACTCTGTCGTCCATGCACCCCTGGAGGGTGGGACCTGGCCATGCATGAGGCATGGGGCGCCGGCTGAGCCCCATGCAAACGAGAGCTGGACAGCCATGCACTGCCAGGCGGGGACCGTTCCAGTCAGCGCCAGTCGGCTCTGCCGGCTTGACTGGCCACAAGGCCACTACTGTGACCCTGAGGAAGGTCCTCTCCTATATGCTCCTTGCCAGACATGTCTCTCAGAGACCGCTGTTTGGGGTAGTCTAGCCGGCGGGAGCGGTAGTCTATCGGCCGGGAGCCGGCGGTACTCTAGTACTTAAGTGTGCTGTAGTATTGGCGGGTGTCTCTAGTAGAAGAGTAGCCTGCTTAGCTGGAAACCCCGTGTTACTGTTACTGTTACTGTTGTATGACCGGCCGCAGAAGTTAGGGGGACCCCCACACGTTCACACACACAACCTCCATATCTCCTCATCCTTTATTCAATCAACTGATCTTCCGCCATGAAGGACCTCCAGGCAGCTCCAGATGCTGCTGCTGTGGGTGATCTCGGCCACGACGTCCTCTCAAACCCCCTGCTCTTTTCCCATCTCTGGGGCCTGCTGAACAGGGACGGCAAGCGAGCCCTGCGCGGCGTTTTGCGACGACTGGTCGAGCTCTCCGATGCCGCTGTCGAGGCGTTGGACATGCGGGAGGAGGGCATGAGCGAGGGGGACACCTCCGCCCTTGCTCTTGCCAAGTGCAGCATCACGTCCCTCACCGCGGTTGCAGACGAAGACAGCCTCCGCGTGATCTGCGCCGCGCCGCTGGCCAAGCTGCGCAAGCTGGTGCTGTACGTGGTGAGGGGGCTGGTCCCATGCACGCGCACACTCCATGCAAGCTCGCCATGCACCGAGGCTGGCGCGCACACCAGACTGCAGTACATGCCCTGCAACCTGCACTGGAGCTGGCACTGCACACGGGCATGTGCCCCCATGTGTATGACACGCTTGGCCAGCAGCCGCCTGACAGTGGATGGGTGTTCTGTGCTTGGCGCAGGAGGATGACGGCTCTCGGGAGGAGATGGACAATGTGGGATGGCTCTTCATCGACGATGCCAATGCAGTTTCTTGGAGCGTGCCAGTGCTCAGCCGCACAGCAGCAGCGGGGCTTCAGGAGCTGCACTTGATCAACGCCAACCACTATCACCACGAAGTGAGCATACAGGCGGTGAGCAGCTGTGTCAACCTGCGGAAGCTCAACGTCGAGGACAATAACATCTCGTCAGACCCCTCGTCAGACCGGACGCCGCTTGCTGCTCTAGCAGCACCGACCCAGCTGCGCGAGCTAACCCTGCAGGTCGGCCAACTTTGGGATCTGGCGCCTCTCAAGGGCTGTGCCCAGCTAGCCAAGCTCTGGATTCTTTTGGAAGACACAGACCTGACGCAGCTGCAGGACTTTGCTCAGCTAACAGACCTCGACATCAGCTACAGTGACGACCTTTCATTTGAGGACGACCGTGTGCAACTGCTGAGCTTGGATGGGCTTGAGGCGTGGAGCCAGATGTGTCGCCTCAACATGCAGTACGCGGCGGTGAGCAGCCTTGCGCCACTAGCAGCGTGCTCCCTGCTTGAGGACCTCAACATGAATTGCTGCAAACATGTCAGCAGCTTGACGCCGCTCTGTGCGTGCGCCCTGCTCAAGGAACTCAACATTTCCTCCTTCCCACTTGTGAGCAGCTTGGAGCCGCTTTCTGCTTGCCCTCTGCTCGAGGTCATCAACATGTCCGGCTGCGAACTTGTCACAAGCTTGGCGCTCCTCTCTGCGTGTACCCTGCTCAAGGACCTCAACATTTCTACATGCAACCTCGAGGGAGGCCTGGTGACGTTGTCTTCGTGTGTCCAACTGCAGGTCCTCAGTCTGTCTTGCACGTCTGTCACCAGCTTGGAGCCACTTTCTGCGTGTGTTGCACTTCAAAACCTCAATCTATACTACTGCACGGCTGCAAGCAGCCTTGCGCCGCTCTCTTCGTGCACCCTGCTTAAGAAACTCATCATCTCCCTGAGCACGGCTGTCAGCAGCCTTGTGCCGTTGTCTGTGTGTGTTCAACTGGAAGACCTGTACTTGTACTCGTGCACAGCTGTGAGCAGCCTTGGGCCGTTGTCTTTATGCTCGAAGCTGCAGACCCTCAACGTGTCCTCCTGTGAACTTGTGAGCAGCCTTGAGCCGCTATCTGCGTGCACCCTGCTCGAGAAACTCTGGATGTCGTCCTGCAAACTTGTGAACAGTCTTGAGCCGCTGTCTGCGTGCGCAGTTTTGAAAGAGGTTTACATGTCCAAGTGCAACACCGCGCTGAGCGTTGCACCGCTCCAGGCGTGTGCCCTTTTGGAGGTGCTGTCCATCCGCCGGGACAGCAATCCGCCTGGGCTTGCGGCAACCAAGGCTGCGCTGCCGCGGCTTCGCATTTACCACTGGTAGACATGGTGACTGGAAGAGCATGATGTGGGCGCACTTGCGACAGACCGAAGCGGCGATGTGCGGTTGGCTGTCGGCTGGCAGTCTTGCACAGGGAGCCTACATGCATCTGAGTCAGCGCAGACCGGGATCGGACAACATGAGTTTGATTTAGTCAGAGACGTTTGCCCAGAGTTGGGGCGGGTGTTTCATGTGGGTTTGAACGGGCGCACGCCCTCCCATCATCACAACAGATGGCGATGGTGTTGCCGTCAGCAGTGTGTCGCGTGTAAAATCAATCAGAAGCCAACGAGTCCCTCGCGTCGTCAATACGTATGTCTGCAACACTGCTGTTTGCTGGCTGTTTGCAACGTAAGAAAATTACGTCGCCGAAAGACCATGCCAGAAGCTGTAGTCTCGCCAGAAATGCCCTCGAATTTTGTGTCGTATGTCGTGTGACCTCCGACCGCGCGTTTTGGGCCCTTGAACCTTAAAACCCTAAACTTTGGAATGTGTGTGCCTGGCGCTGGTTGTGCGGGTCGCCTTCTTGAGCGCGTGCGGCACGACCGTGAGCTTGAACATAACCGCCATCCGGCACAGCAGCACCTTCACTACACCAAGAGACAGAGGCAGATGGACAGAGATCACACACACACAGTACGCTGTGAGTACGCTGGCTGCCTCGATAGTCACCTCCCCCCCACCCACCCCAGATGCGGATGCAACTCGGCGGCGCGTCCAGACCAGCGTCGACAACATCGGCCTCGGTTATCAACCCACCCCTGCCACACAATAAATCCAAAGAAATCCAAGGCAGGAGCAAGGGATGGTCCAGAGCCTTGGGGTTCATTTGATTCGAAGACAAGAAGTTTGGGAGGTTGGCACTCTCGCACTTTGTCACGAGGCAAAACACTCAACAGTCTGGACTGCAATTGAGAGGCACACGCGTGACGGGTCGTGTAGAGCCTCTACAAGGCTGTCACTGTTGCAGCATCGCCTCCGCCTTAAACACCACGCTTCTTCTGTCGCCTCGCGTTGAACATTTAACACGGAGCTTGTGCCGAAGGAAAGAGAGGGCGTGCAGATGCTGTGCGCTGGCGTGGAGCAGTTGGAGCAGTTGACCACTTCGCGACCCCGGCCCTGTCGTGCAACGGTGGGGCGATGCCCCAAACATTGACACGAGCTCGGAGGTGAGGAGGAGCGATGCAAGCCTTCTCGATTTTGGCTGAGTCGAGCTCGCATGGCCCTCGCATGGCGCTGCATGGCGTTGCATGGCGCGTGTGTCATCGCTGGCACATGTCCACAGCCGTGTGAAGCTGTATACAGCGTGCATGCAAGCTGGCTTTGAGCCCCAGGATGCGCGTGTGAGCGAAAGCACACGCGCGGCATGACCATCCGATACCATGCACGCGCCTCATGCACGAGCTCGTGTCGTCTGAGCTCCGCACACATCTTGCATGTCTGGTGGCCTGCTTTCACGACACCTGCAGGACCTCCTGCCAGGCTTGGCTGCGAATACGCAGCGGGCATGCCACCGGCGCCGGGCAGCCCTGCACAGTGCTACGACATGGAGCCGCTGCCGCTGAATGGGCTCGTCAACCTCCCTGGCCTGTCCCACGTGCTCAAGCTGCACCCTGACACGCCCGACCCCTCTCGGTTTTCGCTGTCCCAGTCCCCCCCGGACACAGCACGGCTGGCGAGGGGGGGCAGCGGGACGTCTGGCGGGGGTGCGACACCCTGGAGCGGCATCGGTGGCGGAGGCGTGACCACGCTGCAGCTGCTCAAGCAGCAGGCGGCGGAGCTGAAGCGGCAGCTTGCCAGGCAGCGCGCAACGAACGACGTGGTCGCGGCTGAGCTGGCGACCGTGCGGAGGCTCAGCGCTGCGGGGGAGGCCGAGGCGGAGGCCAAGTCGGCAGCCGAGGCGGCGGCGAGGCGAGGCTCCACGCGGGCCAGGCTTGCGAGCCACGCGTGCGACAACCTCCGTCATCGCGACAGCGATGACAAAGTCATGGCTGGCAGCAGCGCGGACGGTGAGCGAGCGGACGGGGGAGCAGTGCAGGGGCGCACACACGCGCAGAGGCAGCTCCGCAGCCAGCAACCACGTGCACACCACATTCCCAACGCCCCCAACGCTCCCCTCCAACCACCCCCCTCTGGTCGCGCAGAGATGGAGCGTCAAACGAGCGACCCCCCTCGCGAATGCTCGCAGCCACGCCGTGACTCGCGGCTCCTCGACACAAACAACGACGAGGTCGGGCTGGAGCAGTGGCGACAGCAGCAGCGCGGCGAGGCGCCCTGCGCCAGCGCCCCACGGCCGTACCCACTGGCGCCGCCGCCATCGGCGCAACAACCGCCTCTGGCGCACCAACCTCCTCTGGCGCACCACCCGCAGGCGCCACACCTGGCCACGCCCGCGCCCGCAGCTCCAGCGCAGCAGGCGCAGCGGCGGCAGCAGACTGCGCCGGGTGGCGGAGCCGCATGGGCACACGAGGCGTGGGCCGCCGCGTTCGACGCGCCGCCCGCGTCGCGGGGCGAGTGGGACCACCGCCCGCCAGGGTCGGCGCGCGTGGGCGGCGCATGGACTGCTGCGGCCACGCCTGCTGGCAAGGGGCGGACGAAGCCGGCGACGCCCGACGAGTGGGGTGTGACCCCAGCGGCGGCGGGCGGCGGGCTGGCGGGCGCCGCGGCTGCAGGTGGCGGCGCGAGCGCTGGCAAGAGGCACACGCCGCCGATGTCCGGCGGGCGTGGCCTGTCAGACAGCCGGCGAGTGGTTGCCACATCTGCTGTGGGCGGCAGCGCGAGCGCGCCGCAGCCCAGCCGGGCCGCTGGCCACCGCGTGTGCCCGGTGCCGAGCGATGTAACCGCCTCCGCGCTGTCGGCGCTCGCCGCCGCGTCAACTGCTGCTCAGCTGCTCCCCAGCTGCGCCTCAGCTGCGCCCCAGCTGCTCCCCAGCTGCTCTCCAGCTGCTTTCCAGCTGCTCGGCACCGAGGCGCCGCGCGCGATGCCGCCGCGCGCGCGGTCGCCGCACTCGCTACCGCTGCACCACTGCCACCCGGGCTCGGCGTCGCTGTCGCCCGCGTCCACACCGCGGTCGTCCGCCGCGTCGCCGCTGCCGTCGCCGTCGCCGTCGCGCGCCGCAGCGGCGGGCGGCAGCACTGGCCGCTCGCAGGGTGACCGCCACGGCGGCGTGGGCAGTAGGAACGGCAGCAACCCAATGGCCCACGCCCAGCGCCGCGCAGTAGCGGCGTCTCCGCCCGCGGCCGCAGCGCGCCAGCCGCCCCACCTCTCGCAGCCGCCACCCGCACTGCTGCTACAAGCGGCGACCGCAGTCGGCGGCAGCGGCGGTGCCGGTGCTGCTGCCGGTGGCTACGCCGCCAGAGCTGCGCGGCTTGCGGCCAACAAGCAGCAGTCCCCAGGCGGCGGCCGTCCCGACCAGAACGCAAAGTTTTCCTTGAAGACGGCCAAAGCGTCACAGCCGACGGGGAGGGCCGCGGCGCTGAGCCACGCCGACATGCGCGTGTGCGCAGAAACTGCGCCCGCGTACGAGCGAGCCGCACCGCCCGCCCACGATCCCTACCCGCCCCCGCCACGCCTCGGGTCGACCGTTGTGATTGAGTGCGAGCCTGGGTCACGCCCTGGGTCGCGCTTCGGCACGGGCCCTCTCTCTTTACAGCCCATGCTCGCTGCCTCAGAGGTGGCAGCAGCTGGCCGCAGCCCGGCTCTGCCCTCAGGCGACTCCCCGGAGGCTGCGCGCGCGCGCGTTGTGTCGCTGCTGCAGATGGCGCAGGATGTGCAGCACCTGCTGCCGCCGGAGAAGCAGGCCACGGTCGCGGCGGTGCTCGCGAGGCTGCAGGCTCTGAGGCAGGCCGCGCCGGTGCCGGCGCCGCTGCCTCCGCCTGCGCCTGGGCCCGCGGCCGCGCCTGCTACTGCTCCCCCGCCGGCTCGCCCTCACCTTCCGCCGCTGCTTGTGCCCGAGGCACTGGTGAACGCACACCCGGTGCCGCCGGCGGCGCAGCCGGTGGCGTCGGCCGGCGAGGGTGGGGCGGACGACACGTGGGGGCGGTTTGCGGCAGCGCGAGCAGCAGGCAGCAGTCCACAGACCGTGACCGACCTGGCACAAAGTCAGCGCCGGTCGGAGCGCCAGCGAGGCGAGCGCGAGGCGAGCGCCAGCGCTAGCGAAGCGAGCAACTCACAGCACCTGTCCATCGCGTCAGCCATCCACGGCGCCGCCGCCGCCGCCGGCGCCAGCCCTGACGGCAGAGGGGGGGAGGAAGAAGAGGGTGCCGATGAGGACAACGAGTTCTTGGGCCGCGAGCGGTCTGGTGCGCTCGGGCGGCACCCATCAGAGCTGCCTGCCGCACTGGTACGGCAGTCATCAGAGCACGAGCCGCTGGTCTGGCCAGACGCATCTTCCGGGTGAGCGTTGGGAGCGGCTGCTTGCTGTCATTCATTCGCTGCTGTCTCATTGATTCGTCATTCATTCGCTTGCCTGCCTTCTCCACACGTGATTCTGACAGGGAGCAGGTAGCGTGGTCGGGAGCGGGGTCCTAGAGCGGTGTCGTCGGCGTGCGTGCGCGTGCGTGCCCCCACCCCACTGGTTTTTTATTTTTGGCGTTTGGAGCCGGATTTGGGAGCCATGGAGCCGGATTTTCAGCCAAATTACTCCAAACAATCAATTGAAATTCCTGAAGACAACATCACTGCCCCACCTGCTGCTACGTCTGCGCTCGCGTGCCTCCCCCACCCTGCGCTGCCGTGGCGCAGTTATGCCGACCAGGAGATGCTCACCAATATGGCGAGCCCCAGGGTGTCGAGCTTTGCAGAGGCGCAGGAGTGGGAGCGGCAGCTGCTCGCACGGAGCGTGGCGCTGACGCAGACATGGGCGCAGCAGCAGCAGGCGCAGCAGCGCCAGAAGCAGGCGCAGCAGCGGCCCGTGCATCTGAGTGACATCGGGGACGCGGTGCAGCGGGTGCAGGCGGACGCGCAGGCGACGGTGCTGGTGCCCGGCAGCAGTAACAACCGCGGTGGCGGCAGCCCGCCACGCCTCGGCGCCCCTCCGCCGCACGCGCCAACGCCAGTGCCGCGGCTGCTCCCAGCTGCACCGACGCCCACCGACGCGCAGCCGCGCGTCCGGCAGCTGTCCGCGCCGCAGCTGGGCGACCCAGCCTCGGCTGGCGCGCCGTCGAGCTTTGGATCCCCGCTCCCGGTGCAGGCGACAGCAACGCTCGACAGCTCGGATGATGGGGGCCCGCCGGGCGCTGGCCGTGCCACTGCCGCGCCCTCGGGCACGAGCGGCAGCACGCTGCCAACAGAGCACTTCAGTTGTGAAGGGGCCGGGCTTGGGTACGGCCGCGACAGCAGCGATGGCGAGGAGGGCGGGTCGCCCGTACCGCCGTTCCACTTGCCAGGCGGCAGCGGCGAGGGCGAGGGCATGCCCTCCGACCCGTGGGCGTTCTGGGGCGTGACCAAGCGCAACAGTCGGCGCGTGAGAAGCGGCAGCGGCGACGGCGGTGGCACCGGGTGCAGGCCTCTTCAGGCTCGTCAGAGCGGCGGCGGTGCGAGAGTCGGTGGCGCTCACGCCAAGGTCTGGGACAGCATGGTGTCCGACGGCGGGTGGAGCACGCTGTCGCTGCCGCAAGGCGACCTGCTGTACGGCAGCGGCGCAGCGGTGCAGGAGCAACAGCAGCAACATCGGCCGGAGGGCCGGTATGGCGTTCCGGCCGCGCGCGCGCCTGTCGGTCCTGTGCGCGGTTCAGCTTCACAGCAGCAGCAGCAGCAGCAGAGTGGGCGTCAGCAGGCGTTTCGATGGAGCGGCACCTCGCTCAGCATGGACTGCGGGCGGGAGCCGCCGGCGGCCGTGTCGCATGAGCAGTTCGAAATGTTTGAGGTCCCGGGCGCCCTGCAGGTGTGGTCAATTTTACAGTCCGTCGGACGCCGTTGGTGGCGCATTAGACACTAGGAAAGAGGCCGACAGCTGTCAAAATTAAGACCCCGGCATCAGTGGTCCCTGGGAAGGATTTGAGTAATTAGTTTTTTGCCGGCTCCAACAATTTTGACCGCTCATACCAGGCACAATACACAGCAGGTATTCATGCAATGCATGCCGTTGTGCTGCTCTCGGCAAGAGCTTTTCAACGCATCGCTCCACGCCCTCACCCACTAAGTGTGGGGTGGTTTTCTGGGAAATGGGAAATCTGGCTCGGAGCGGTATACGGCTCGCAGGGGAATGCCAGGCTGGCATGCCATCTGCCATCATGATTGCTGTGCCCGCGGTGCGTGTTGCAAAGCAGGTGACTTAGAAGTCAGCCACATCGTGTGTGTGTGCTTTCATGCATACATGTGCATGTGTGCTCGTTTAGGCTGGTGGGTGTGCGCGCCGTCTGCGGTGCATGCGAGCGTGCTCACACGTGCCCCCCCCCTCCTCCCCCCCGCATCCGACTCCACCCCCCCCCTCCTCTCTCTCACGTCCACCCCGCTCCGCCGCACCCTCCTCGCCTGTAGGACCTCAACCTGAACGCGAGCATGGTGCTCGGCCCAGGCTACCTGCCGTCCTCGCACAACCGCAGCGCGCCCGAGTCGCCGCAGCGTCAGCGTCAGCGACACCTGCCGCCGCCCGGCCAGCAGCCGCTCAACCTCTCTGAGATGTCGTTCCGGCGGCGCGGCAGCGGCAGCGGTGCCGCCATGTCGCTGCAGCCGAGCATCAGCGGCACCGGCTCCATGCGCAGCCGCAGTGGCAGCCTGAACGGCGCCCCCCCGGGCGGCCCCGCCGGCCTCCTCGGGCCGCCCCCGCTCGCGCGCGGGCCCTGGGAGCGCTCGATGTCGCGCTCGATGTCGGCTCGGGTCGTGTCGACGACGCAGTTCGACGCGGAGGTCGCGGCGGTCGTGGGCTCGTCGACAACGGGCAGCAGCGCGAGCGCGCGCGGCGGGGGCGGCGACATCGGCGGCGGTCGTGGTAGCAGCGGCGGCGGCGGTGGTGGCGACGCGGCAGCAGCAGCGGCAGCAGCAGCAGCAGCAGCGTCTGCTGTCCCCAGTCAGACCTGCATGGACGCGACCGCGCCACGCGGGGGGAGGGGCGCTCCCTCCCTCCCCGGCGACGCCGATGAGAGCGCCCTGCGGCGCACGTGTGGAACGCAGACGGGGCTCTCTTGGGGCGGCAACCTCGGGGGTCTCGGCACGCTGCGCACGCGCGCAAGCACCGGCGGGGGCCATGGCGGCTCGCAGACGGGGCTCGCTTGGGGCGGCAACTTCGGCGTCTTGGAGCGCGACCTGCTGCCGCATGCGGGCGCCAGCACCGGCGGCGGCCGTGGCGGTAGCCATGGCGGCAACCTCGGCTCGGACCTTGGTGTCCTGGAGGGCGACCTGTTGCTGCATGCGGGCGCCAGCATCGGGGACCGTAGCGGCGGCGATGGTGAGGGTGAGGAGCGACGGTCGGCCAGGGGCGGATTTTCGAGCCTTCGGGGCACCCTTGACCTGCGCAGCGGCAGCCTCGTCAGCGGGAGGCACGCGTCGGCGCATGTGTCGTGGGCAGAGCCGACGGGGGCGCAGCCGGCGGCTGGCCATGACCGCGGCGCAGCCGAGAGCGATGCAGGCGCGTGGCAGGCGGGCGCCGGGACGCAGGTGGTGGCGACGCAGACGTCGCCGTCGCAGATAGCGGGCGCGACGGCGGCGGTTGCGGTGCAGTCTTTGGCTGTGCCTGTGGTGCAGGCAGAATCCGAGGCTGCTGCCAGGCCGCTGTCTGGAGCTGAGGCGGCGGCCGCGGTGCAGTCTTTGGCTGTGCCTGTGGTGCAGGCAGAATCCGAGGCTGTTGACAGGCCGCTGTCTGGAGCTGGAGCCGAGGTCGGGGTTTCGAGCGAGTCTGAGCCTGAGGCTGCAGCCGAGATGGCCGCTGACGAGGTGGCAGCGATGGTAGCAGCCAGGGAAGAGGTGGCGGCCTGGGTGCGCGCAAACACCGAGGCACGTGGGGCTGCAGAGGCCGATGCCGCTGCTGCTGCTGCTGCTACTGCTGCTGCTGCTGCAGAGGCGCCGGCAAGGGCCGCAGATGAAGCAGGTGCTGCGTCAGTGTCTGAGCAGGCGGCGGGTGGACCTAGCGCAGCGACAGAGGCGCAGGCGCAGGCGAGATCCACCGAGGACGCTGCATCGGCGGCAGGGCCTGCACATGCGCCTGCTGGCGAGGTTGCTGCTGCTGCTGCTGCTGCTGCTGCTGCTGCTGCTACAGAGGCCGAGGGCAGTGCACCCGCGAGCGTGAGTGCCCTCCAGGCCAAAGCGCCCGAGCCTGTACGCCCGAGCCTGAGCCCGAAGGAGCACAGTGCAGCCGCAGCGGGCAGCGTCGCGGCCGCGGTCACCCACGCGCGCGAGGTGGTTGCCAGTGCCAAGGCCCTTCTGGCAGAGGCTGATGCCAATTGGGCAGTGGCGACTGGAACGCGTGCGGCCTCTGCACGCAGCGAGATCTTCGGGGCGGACCCCCCGCCCGAGGCTCGTCCTCCCAACAGCCAGGGAGCAGTAGCGGGAATGCAGTGCTGGGTGCAGCCGGGTGCGCGGCCCCCATCACCGGCGGCACTGCATCCGACGGCAGCAGTGCGCCCGCCCGCGGCGGCGACCGCTCCCAGCAGCAGCTCGCAGAGAAGAAGTGAGCCCCCGCACCGCCCGCCGCAGGCGCTGTCTGCCCGCGATCTTGCCGCAGTCGAGCAGGTGCGCGGCAGCTTCTCATCAAGTGCCCGCCTGCACCAGGCACCCTGCTCTGACTAAGCACCCAACTGCACACTCTGCACACTTTCTAAACACTCTCAAAGCCTGCACAACTACACACTCTCGATCATCGTTACTGGTATCCCTATCAACCATCGTCACTGGTGTCAAACACACTGTAAAATCCACCGTCAATCATCGTTGCTGGTGTCAAACAGACCGTAAAATCCACCATCATCAAAAGCTTGCACCCTGATCCACACAAGCCCACCTCCCCAATGCAGGTGCTCGCCATGGCGCAGGCAGTCCTCGCCGCGAGCGGCGAGCGGCACGGCTCCGCGCCCCGCCGCTCCACCGACCGGCTCTCGACCGGATCTAGACCGGCTCTGGGCGCTGCCATCGCCGCTGCTGCCGCCGCCGATACACAAAGCAGCGCCGCCGCTGATACTCAAAGCAGCGCCGCCGCCGCCGCCACCGCCGTGCTCGCCGCTCTCCGTGCCACATCCGCGGCCGCAGCAGCAGCAGCAACAGCAGCAGCAGTGTCGGGTGTGAGCGGACGCGGCGGCATCAGCCTCGCCGGCCTCCGCCCGCCTCCGCTGGAGCCTCCGACGATGTGCAGCAGCAGCTCGGCCAGCGGCGTAGCGTCGCCGGTGCTCGGGCTGCTCGGAACCCACCCCGCGAGCTCGTTCCACGCGCGCGCAGAACGAGCCGCTGACGACGGAAGCGGGGGCGACGGCGGCGAGGAGTGGGACGTGGCGGGCCGGCAGCTGCTGCTGCTGGCGACGCCGCGCAGCGACCCGGGTCCGCCGCGCAGCGCCAGCGCTAGCGGCAGCCCACAAGGCGGCTCTGCACCACGCGAGCACAGCCAGGCGCACGGCGTGGTGCAGCACCCGCATGGCGCCACTCGCAGCGCGGACCGCGCGGCGCCGCCGCTGCCGTCGGTGGCGGAGGGCTGGTGGCGCGCGTGGCCGGGGCGACGGCGCGGCGGCAGCGGCGACGGACCGCGCAGCGCCGCGCCCTTTTCTGGGGGTGGCGGCAGCAGCGCTGGCGCTGGCGCCGTGCCTCCGGGCGGGCGGGTGGATGCGCCAGGGTGGGGCGGCAGCAGCGGCGGCGTCGCCGCGCCCGCCGAGCCTGGGCGCGACGCGGCGCCGCCGATTTCGCTGCCGTGGAGCGAGGGGCGGCGGCAGATGAGCGGGCGGCGGCAGACGAGCGAGGGGCAGCAGCCGGGGCATGCGCAGGAGCGCGGTGCGAGCCCGCTGCGCGGCTCGGTCGTGTCGTGGCTCTCTGTTGCCGCCGCGGGCGTCGCGGGCGGGCTCATTGCTCACTCGCGGCTGGAGGGGCGGCCGGGGAGTCGTACGCGCGGGCCTCCGAGCACGCGGTTGTGAGCGGTTGTGTTTTTGTTTGGTGCTTTTCCGTTTGCAGCAGAGCTGCCCCGACCTAGCCGAGTGACTTGTGGCTGGCCGACTATCTATCTGTATATTTTTTTGACGCGACAGGAGTTTGCACGGTGGGGAGGCAACCCTTGCCCGCACCACAGGGCGGCACTCTCTGTCATGATTGCTCGTGGTCAGCTCGTAGTACATATTTTTTTAATTGCATGCTCTGCTGTCTCTCCATGTGCCCAGAGACTCTACAGTTCCCTAGGAACCTATTGGTGCTTAAGCTCAAACGGTTTACACGCGTAGTGTAAACCGTTCCCAGATCAATTTAGAAGTTTGTAAATCCATCCATCGACTCAGTCGCTTGACTTCATCCACAAGTGTTAGCGCCAGCTTGCCCATCGCCCTCACCCCCCTGAGCTGATTGGCTGCGCATCAACGAGTCGATACCGATTGGTTCCGCGGCCGCGCCTTGGCACGTCACCCGGGTGGCACACCTGCGATCGCGTACGCGCGTGGGACTTTTGTGTGCATGCTGACCGTGACCAGTTGTTTGTTAATTTGTGGCTCCGATCGCGTCCACCTTGCTGGTTTTGTGTGCTGTTTGGCTGAACGAGCGTTCGGCCGTCCCCATTTTTGCGAGTACTGAGACCGCCGCTCGTTCGACTTCCACGTCTCTGATTCCCCGCCTTTCGCTATCGCATTGCCCCCGTGCCCCGCTGACAACGAACCCGGGGCCTACTTTCACCGATTCCGAATGTGTGGACGCCATGCAACTGCCCATGCAATCCGCTCAATCAATTATTCGGTTCATCCAACCCTCTGTCGGGTGACCCAAGGACGCCCGTTCCCCATGGCTCCTACTCGCCCAACGGAGGCTGAGGCTTTCTTGGCAGCCTGCCAAGGCGGCGACGTGGCCAAGATGGAGCAGCTGCTGGGTGCCACGGCCGACCCTGCAGCCATGCTGGCGGATGCAGGTGGCAATGGTACTACTACGCTCATTGGAGCAGCCTGGGGAGGCCGTGTGGACGCCATGCGCTGGTTGCTCGACCACGCGTCTGCTGACGCCGCCGCCATGATGATGCGTACGACATATGATGGTTGCAACGCTCTCAGCTGGGCAGCTTGGAAAGGCAATGTGGACGCCATGCGCATGCTGCTCGATCACCCCAATGCGGACCCATCGGCCATGATGATGTTAGCAGGAAATGGTGGCAGTATCGCCCTCATGCGGGCTGCTGCGAAAGGCCATGCGAACGCCATGCGCCTACTGCTCAACCACCCATCTGCGGACCCAGCGGCCATGATGCATGCCATCGCAACTGACGGCTCATCTGCGCTGACTCTGTCTGCGAGGTTTGCTGCTGGTATGCCCGGGGACATGTTTCCTCCCATCCACGTCTCCTGTACATGTGCCCCCATGCTGCTCCTGCTGCGTCACGCCACGGTGGAGCCCCATCCAAGCGACGCCCAGCGAGCACACATGAACAGGGTGGCGACGGCGCTGTGCGAGGGCCCACGGTCCGCCGCGCTGTTTGACACCGATCAGCCAGACGATGCGCGCGACGAGTGCGTCCGCCTGCTGCTCGATCTTGGTGCAGACAGCTTCGACCTGCGGCACCCTGTCATCTCACGCATAGTCCGCGAGGTCATGCAGCTGATGCGCATGCCGCATGTCATCTGTCGTGTGCATGGCAGTTGCGCGGGAGCAGGCGATGCCGTGAGGCAGCGCTTGGCGGCCTCTGGCGTACTGCCGCTGCCTGATGAACTTCCAGAAACATAAATGCTGGCACGGGCGCTGCCTGCAGAGAACATAGCCAGATATACTTCAATGACACTCGTGTTAACAAACTGGTCACGGCCCTCACCGTGGCCCTCACCCCCTCGTCTTCGCTCTCTCGCCTCTCCCCTGCCAGTACTCAGCCGCTCTCCCCCCACACGTCACATCACTCCCCTGCAGCTGCTCTCTCCCCGCGTCACTTGCTAGTGCTTGACCGCCACTGGCGCCAGCTTGCCCATCGCGCCCTCCACCCGCTGGCTGATCAGCTGCGCCATCAACGGGTCGATGCCAATCGGCTCCGCGACCACGCACGTCACGTCCGGGAAGAGCGCCTGCACGCACGTGCGTGTGTTTGTGTGTGTGTGCGCGTGTGTGTGCGTGTGCATGCGTGATTCCCTGCGTGCGTGGGCGCGCCTACCTGCGCGTCTGAGACGAGCTTGGGGATGTCATCCTGTATGTGGCGCCCGCGCGAGAGGAAGTAGGGCGCAACCACGACGGAGCTGCAGCCGGCCGCGCTGCACTTGCCTGCGTGCAACACAGGGTTGGTTGGTGGGTGTTGGGTGTGTGTCCGCTGCTTGCATGGCCCCCATGCAAGCATGCACGCCTTGCATTGAGCCCCCCAGCCCCCCACCCACCGATGGCCTGCTCGATCGTCGGCTCCGCCAGCTCCATGTGCGCCACCTCGACCACCACCGCCCCCGTCATGCGCTTGTACAGCTCCACGAACTCGAACAGCATGTCGTTGGACTCGGCCTTGCGGGAGCCGTGGTCCACAATTACCACGCCAGTGGTGGATGCTCTGCTACTGCCATTTAAGGATGATGCTGCTGCTGCGGTGGGCGCGCGCGAGCCCGATTGAGCGAAAGGTCGCTGGCGTGCCACAGGCGCCACACACGCGCGCCCCCCTGAGCAGGCGCTGCTGCTGCTGCAAGGCACGCGGTGGTGCATGGTGGTACCGAGACGCATGTTCATGCTGTAGGGGGAGAGTCGTTGCGGGCAAGTGAAGGAACAGGAAAGTGTGGGAAAAGTGTGGGGGTGTCAGGGGAGACCTTTGTGGAAATGATGATGAGAGTTTTACAATCCACTTCTGGCGGTCACACGTACGGTTCCAAAGCTCCAGTAGGACTAAGAGAAACAAGAAACCTGAAAAGTGTCAGGGGAGACCTTTTGGGAGACCTGTTGTGTCCATCAGAGTTCCATTTGTGTCCATCAGCCTCCATCTGTGTCAATCAGACCTCATTTGGGTCCATCAAGAGGCAGCATGGAGAGCATGCACCGCCTGTGGGGCAGCGTGACGCCGGCAGAGGTGTCTGGTGCCCTGGGCGACCTTGGGACGTTTTTGCCAATCGTCGTTGCTCTGAGCATTCAGTGCGGCCTGGATTTCGGAACAACGCTCGTATTCACGGGGCTATACAACATCGCCAGTGGTGAGCATGCATGGCTGCATGGCCGTGGCTGCCATGCAAGCATGCATGCAGGCAAGAAGCGTTACTGCATGCCAGCGGGCATGTATGGCCTAATTTGGGATGCACCATTGGGACAGTGATGATGGATGTTACAGTCAGGGACACCTCTAAAGGCGTATAAGACCGTGCTCGGCGCGTATGGCCCGAGCACCTTACTGAGATGGCTGGCTGTTGGTGGTAGGGAACCCCAACTCTGTAAAGAGCGTGGGCGCACCCCTAGGTCCCCTACCGCAGCGGCAGCAAACGCTTGTTGAAGTCGGTGAGCGCATGTTGGGAAACGGAAAACGCAAGGCAGGTTCGTCGCCAATTGCCAGAAGAGACATCCCCCCGTGGGGAGAAAGGCCAAGACGTGGCCGAAAAGGATATCCAGCCGGGCCGCAACCTCTAACGTGTTAAGGGGTTTTCTAACTGGGATTTCAACCAGCATTCACAGGATTCTCAACCTGTTACCCTTAACCCGGCTCTGAGCAGAAGCTGACCCCTTGTAGTTGCACCGAGCACGACATTGGACGTGTCGCAGGCCCCCCCCCTGCTGAAGGGGGGAGGCACAGAAGGACTCGGTGAGGGGCACATCCCTAAGCCTAACTACCTAGAAAGGGGCTGGAAAAGGCGGTCAGTAGTGACCAACAGTGTGGGATTTGGTGATAGGTTAGAAAGCAAGCTTGCCCCCCGGTTATAGCGGATAAATATGTTCCTTCTGCATAGAAGGACAGATGCCAAGAGTTCCCATTGTGCCGCTGCTGCTGCTGCTGCTGCTGCTGCTGCTCCTGCTGCTGCCCCTACTGCTGCGCCTGCCACTGCCCCTGATGCCGCCGACCGGGGTGCCAGCACTTGACTGCGGCACACGCGCACACGCGCACGCAGGCCTGCTCTTTGCGTGCCCGATGTGCGTGCAGCCCATGCACACGATCTCTGCGATCGCGCTGGCAGCATCAGGCGCCCCAGCAGCACTCGCCATCCCGGAGGTACGCAGCGGCGGGTCGTCTGCCACGCACATCCCACACGTGCGCACACACGCAAGCGGGCACACGTACATGCACACGCATGATGCACGACGCACACACACACACACATACGCACACGCAAATGCACACGCACACACACACACACGCGCGCGCGCGCGCAAAACATCACAGCATCACTGAGCGTGTGCGCCGTCGCCTCAACGCACCGCAATCACACGCGTCCACCCACACGCGCGCACACACGGCACACACGCACACGCGAGCATAACACCTCTCTCTCTCCTTCTCTCTCTCTCTTTCTCTGTCTTTCTCTCTCTCTCTTTCTCTCTCTCTCTCTCACACACACACACACAAAAATACACACACCGCCACCGCATCACACGCGAGCATTACATCTCTCTCTCTCTCTTTCTCTCACACACTCACACACACAAATACACACACCGCCACCGCATGACGAGCGTGGACGCCGTCGCCTCACACGCGTCCACCCACACGCATCCACCCACATGCAGATCATGTCGGCCGGCCTCTTTGTGTCCGGCACCGTGATGGTGCTCGGAGTCACCCGCCTCGGTAGGTGGGGTTTAGGGTTGAGGCTCAAGGGTTGAGGGTTTATACTCAAGGCTTTAGGGTTAAGGGTTGAGGGTTGAGGGTTAAGGGTCAAGGGTCAAGGGTCAAGGGTTGAGGGGTTCAAAGTTAACAGGGTTTAATGCGGCGACCCTGCACCCTGCACCCTGCACCCTGCTCCCTGCTCCCTACACCCTGCAACCTGCAACCTGCAACCTGGCCATATGATTACCACCATGTTGTGCCCCAACCTCTACTACCGCATGCAGTGGAGCTCGCGGCGTGGGCGGTGCCCCCGCCCGTGATACGCGGCGTGCAGCTGGGCGTGGGGCTGAAGCTGGCGGCCAAGGGCGTCGACATGGCGCTGCGGACGCGAGTGCGTGCTTGTTTTCGCTTGTCTGTTTTGTGCGTGTTCAGCTGTATGTGGGCGTCCGCATGCGTATGTGTGTGCATGGCGGCGTGTGTTGTGCGGGGGGCGTGTTGGGCTCAAGCTGGCTGCCAAAGGCGTCGACAACGCGTTGCAGACGCAGGTGCACGTTCGTTCTACATGTTTTCTGTTTTTGTTGTGTGTCGAGCTTCCAATGGGTACCGTCTGTGCGCGTGCGCGTGCGTGCGTGTGCGCGCGCGTGTATGGCGCGGGGGGCATGTTTGGCTGAAGGGGGCTGGCCGAGGGCGTCGGCTTGGCGCTGCGGACACACACACACACACACACACACACACACGCACATGCACACATACACACGCACACATGCACACGCATCCACCCACACACACACTCACACACTTCCCCCACCACCACCACCACATACACACGCAGGCGAACGGCCCCCCCGAGTTCCGCAGCGCCTGGGGCTCAGAGGGCCTGGCGCTCGGCGCTGTCACACACACGCACACACACAAACACACACATGCACACACGCACACACACACACACACACACGCACACACGCTCACACAGTTCCCCCTCCAACACACACACACTTACACGCTCACGCAGGCGAACAGCCCCCCTGAGTTCCGCAGCGCCTGGGGCTCAGAGGGCCTGGTGCTCGGCGCTGCCACACTTGCCGCCCTCCTCATAACCACTTTGCCGGCGCTGGCAGAGGAGGAAACTGACTGGGAGCGTTTCCCGCGGTGGGTGGTGATGATACAGTTGGTAAAACCGTAGGGCTTTGTAAGAGCAAACCCTGGGCCGCTAAACCCTCTTTACCCCGGGGGTCCCCTGCGTGACGCTCGCCGCCCTTATCGTGACCACTTTGCTGGCGCTGGCAGAGGGGGAGTCTGTCCGGGAGGGTTTCCCTCGGTGGGGCGGTCGAGTCGTGGGTCTGGGACTTAGGACTCTTCTCTCAGGCTTCTTTTGGTTTAGGGTTCAGGGTTCAGAGCCCTCATCGAGACCACTTTGCCGGCGCTGGCTGAAGGAGAAACTGACTGGGAGCGTTTCCCTCGGTGTGTCTATCAAGTCTTGGGTTTAATGTTTAGGGTTTGGGGTTTGGGGTTTAGGGTTTAGGGTTCAGGGCTTCTCGCAGGCTCCTCTTGGTGTGATGAAGGTCAAGATTTTCTCGTCCTGCTGGAGACCACGTCGCCGGCGCTGGCAGAGGGGGAAACTGAATGGGAGCGTTTCCCTCGGTGCGTCTATCGAGTCTTGGGTTTAGGGTTTGGGGTTTAGGGGTCAGGGTTCAGGGCTTCTCGCAGGCTCCTCTTGGTGTGATGAAGGTCGAGGTTTTTTCGTCCTGCTGGTGCCCGCTTTTCCGGCGCTGGCAGAGGGGGGAACTGACTGCGAGCTGCTCCGTCGATGTGTCTATCCAGTCTTGAGTTTAGGGTTTAGGGTTCAGGGATCAGGGTTTAGGTCTCAGGGCTTCTTACAGGCTTCGATTGCTTTGATGAAGGTTGATGGTTTCTCGTCCTGCTGGTGACCGCTTCTCCGGCGTAGGCGGAGGGAGAAACTGACTGAGGCGAGAGTTTCCCTCGGTGTGCCTTTCAAGTCTTGGGTTTAGGTTGCGTCAGCGATTTCCTTTTCAGGATTTTTCATTCATTATTCAGGGGGGGGGGGGGCAGAATAATAGTTTTCAAACCCCATTCTCCATTTTTTATTTAAAAAAAAGTCCCCTGGGGGGGAACCCCCCCCAAGTACACCCTGGCCTTATCTGTTGGAGCTAAAACTTGGTGGGCAAGTTCGTCGCATCATCCTCTTGCTATGGTTTCAGTGGGTGACTGTACAACTCAATCCTACTCCTGAAACTGGCATGAGGAGGCGGCCACGCGCCCCGGTACAGCCCCACACTCCCAGGCCCCTTCCTCGCCCTCCCAACTAATAAAACACACAAACGACAAAGTATTCGGAATCTGTGTTGCCAGACGATTCCAGCGCGCCAACTCCCAGACCAATCGGAGGTCTGCAGAGCATCCTGCCCCCCAGGGGGTGTGAACCAGTGGTCCACACCAACTGCCCGGTGTAGGATCCCCTCACACCCCCATACCCCTGCAATACATACTGTGGTCTGTGTGAGATCTGAGGGTGGATTCGGACTCTTCTTCATGAGGAGAATCCAACGTGCCTACTCCCATGTCGAACGAAGGTCAGATTCAAAAGTCACATAAATTTCTTAAAAAGTACCCTGGGGGGCGGACCCCCCCGACTGCGGCCCGTTTTGTTAGAGGTGGATATGCATGTAACTCTAAGAGGGGAAGGGCATGGCGCCGGTCCGGTGTCAAACGGAGAAGTTTTTGAGGATGGGGTCGGAAATCAGGCTACCTTCCCCCCCCTGCATTATTCCACAGCCGGATATTGCTTTGACCGTGTTGACCGTTGACCTCCCGTTGACCGTTTGCCCTCATACATAAGTCATTTGAAAGCTGTTGACGTGCTCTTTCTGCCGGGCTTGTCAGACTTATAATCCACTGCATGGGCTGAGCTGCATGCAAGTTCAAAGTACAGCCGGAATACAGCCACATGGCTGTTTAGAGCCGAAAAGGAAATCACTTGGATGAGTGTTTGATGTTAATCATGGTTCCTGGCCAAGTCCTGGCCTCGCCGAGCGCTTGCGACCAGCACCCATTCTGCCGCATGCGCACACACACACACGCACACACACACACACAAACACTCTCTCCGTCTCTCTCTCTCTCTTGTGTCTCTCTCTGTCTCTCTCTCTCATGCTCTCCCACCCACATCCACACGCACACAATCCATCCACTCACCCCGCCCCACACACACACACGCAGCGGGACGCTCCCCCCACCCCATCCCCCCCACACACATACACACATATACACACACACACACACACACACACACACACACATGCATGCACACATACACACACATGTGCACGCAGCGGGTCGCTCCCACTGATCGACCCTGCGCTGCGCAAGCTCGGGTGGGGGAAGGAGCAGCAGCAGGGGCAGCAGCAGGGGCGGCAACAACCGAGGGAGCAGCAGCAGCAGCAGCAGCAGCAGCAGCAGCAGCAGGAGCAGGGGAAGCAGGGGGAGCAGGGGCAGCAGGGGGAGCAGCAGCAGCAGCAGCAAGGGCAACACCGACGTGGCCACGCGCACGGCAACGGTCACGATGAGGGAGACGGCGCGCGGCGGATATCGGAGGAGGACGTCCCGCACGCGCCCCTGCACGCACGCCCGCGTCCGCCCGCGCCCGCCGGTGCGGCCGGCACGAGCGCCGCCCCGGCTGTGTCTCTGTCACAGCCCCGCCACCACTCCCCACCACCATCAGCGGCGCCACCACCTCTGGTGTCGACGGTGACAATGCCACCACAAATGTCGTCGTCAGTGCCGCCGGGCGCCGGCTGCTGCAGCATAAGCGCAGATTCCCCCCCAGGTGTGTGTGTGCATCTGTGTGTGTGCATGTGCATGTGTGCATGTGTGTGCACATGCACGCGCGCATGTGTGTGTGTTTGTGTGTGTGTGTGTTTGTGTGTGTGTGTGTGTGTGTGTTGTGTGTGTGTGTGTCCACCTGCACGAGCGGTGCCGACTACCTCCCCAGGTGAGTCATCTGCACCTGTCCCCCCCCCCCCCCTCCAGGACAATCCCAGCAGCAATCTCAGGACAATCCCAGTACAATCCCATCAGCAATCCGAGGTGAATACCAGGAGTGCTGGGTCCACGGGGGTTTCCAGCTAAGCAGGCTACTCTTCTACTAGAGACACCCGCCGATACTCCAGCACACTTAAGTACTAGAGTACCGCCGGCTCCCGGCCGATAGACTACCGCTCCAGGAGTGCTGGGATTGAAATAACAAGACTGGGATAGCAGCTGGGACAGTCCCAGCTGCTATCCCGTGAAAGTCCCAGCCAGAATCCCGGGATTGCCCCTGGGATTGAGCAGAGTGCTTCCCCCGATTTCACGACACCCACATGGCCTGGCAACTGAAGGGGTGATAGCCTGCCCTACAAGTCTCTCTCTCTCTCTCTCTTTTCCGCCCTGTCTGTCTCTCTTTCCCACTCTCTCTCTTATCTCTTTCCCACCCACCCCCCTCTCTCTCTCTCTCTCTCTCTCTCTCTTTCTCTCTCTCTCCCACAGGCGTGCCGTCTGCCCTGATTGTCGTTCTGCTCGGCCCTCCTGGCCAAGCAACACTACACTCGACGGCCAGTCCCGTAACTATCTCTTTATCTTTCCTACGCTCACCCTCTCTCTCCCGCTCTCCCCCCCCCCACACACACAGGCGTTTCTCTGCCGCGCCCGACCCCTCTCCGGTCTGTAACTCTCTCCCTCTCCCACCCTCTCTCTCTCTCTTTCCCACCCCCTCTGTCTCTCTCTTTCCCGCTCTCTCTCTTCCCACCCCCTCCCTCTTCCCCCCGCCCACACACACAGGCGTGCCGTGTGCCCCGATTGTCGTTCTGCTCGGCCTGGTCTTCTCTGCCGCGTCCGACCGCTCTCCGGCCTGCAACTCTCCCTCTCCCACCCTCTCTCTCTCCCTTTCCACCCCCTCTCTCTCTCTCTTTCCCTCTCTCTCTCTCTCTCTCTCTCTCTCTCTTATCTCTTTCCCACCCCCTCTCTCTGCCCCCCCCACAGGCGTGCTGTGTGCCCTGCTTGTCGTTCTGCTTGGCCTGGTCATTTCTGCCGCTTCCGACCCCTCTCCGGCCTGAAACTCCCTCTCCCTCTCCCACCCTCTCTCTCTCTCTTTCCACCCCCTATCTCTCTCTTTCCCACTCTCTCTCGTATCTCGATCCCACCTCCTCTCTCTCTCCCCCCCCCCACACAGGCGTGCCGTGTGCCCTGATTGTCGTTCTGTTCGCCTCTCATGGCTAAGCAGCACTACACTCGCCGGCCGGTCCTGTACCTCTCTCTTTCCCACCCTCTCTCTCTCTCTCTTTCGTATCTCGTTCACCCCCCCTCTCTCCCTCTTCCCCCC
Source organism: Chlamydomonas sp. UWO 241 (assembly GCA_016618255.1). Classification (NCBI taxonomy): domain Eukaryota; kingdom Viridiplantae; phylum Chlorophyta; class Chlorophyceae; order Chlamydomonadales; family Chlamydomonadaceae; genus Chlamydomonas; species Chlamydomonas priscui. The sequence goes on along the minus strand of VFSX01000111.1, from coordinate 204,272 downwards.
CCCCCCCCCCCACACACACAGGCGTGCCGTGTGCCCTGATTGTCGTTCTGCTCGGCCTGGTCTTCTCTTCCACGTTCGACCCCTCTCCGCCCTGTAACTCTCCCTCTCCCACCCTCTCTCTCTCTCTCTCTCTCTCTGATCTCTTTCCCACCCCCTCTCTCTCTACTTCCCCCACAGGCGTGCCGTGTGCCCTGATTGTGTGTTTGGCTCGCCCCTCATGGCCAAGCAGCACTACACTCGACGGCCGGTCCTGTTCCTCTCTCTTTCCCACCCTCTCTCTCTCTCTCTCTCTCTTATCTCAGTCCCACCCCTCTCTCCCTCTCCCCCCCACAGGCGTGCCGTCTGCCCTGATTGTCGTGCTGCTCGGCCTGGTAATTTCTGCCGCGTCCGACCCCTCACGCCTGTCGCAGCTGCGGCTGGGGCCGTCGATCCCTTCGGTCGTTGTGCCAAGCTGGGCGCAGTTAACGGCAGGTGAGGGATGGCGAGGGGCTGTGGGTGCAGATAACCGCCAACCCTTCACCCTTAACCCTAAGCCCTCATATCCATTTACCTTAAGCCCTAACAACTCCAAACCCTACGCCCTCACAACTCCAAACCCTACGCCCTTACAACTCCAAACCCTACGCCCTAACAACTCCAAACCCTACGCCCTAACAACTCCAAACCCTGCACCCTTATAACCCCGAACCCTAAATCCCTAATAACACCAAACCCTTCACCCTAGGCCTCTAACCCTAAACCCATTTGGCAATTGCACGTAACCCGTGACGTCGAATCCCTCTTCTGCGCTTATGCGTCGGGCACGCGGGCCTGCCTCAGCTGCCTCCTCGCACTCCTAAACTCTGTCGTTGCTGTCACATACCCCACTGCTGCTGTTGCTGCGCCCACCCCAAGCACTCCACAACCCGTCCCCTCTGTGTGCACAGGCGTCGGGCGCGCGGGCCTGCCGCAGCCCCCCCCCCACCACCCCTCAACTCCGCCGACGCCATCCTCACAGCCGCCGCTGCTGCTGCTGCTGCTGCAGCTGCTGCAGCTGCTGCTTCTGCTGCTGCTGCTGCCGCTGCTGCCGCTGCTGCTGCTGCTGCCGCTGCTGCCGCTGCTGCCGCTGCTGCTGCTGCTGCTGCTGCTGCCGCTGCTGCCGCTGCTGCTGCTGCTGCTGCTGCCGCTGCTGCAGCTGCTGCTGCTGCTGCTGCTGCCGCTGCTGCTGCTGCTGCCGCTGCTGCCGCTGCTGCTGCTGCCGCTGCTGCTGCTGCTGCTGCTGCTGCTGCTGCTGCTTTGCCTCTGTCTTACAGCCCCACCCACCCCAAACCCACAATCTGCGCACAGGCATCGGGCGCGCGGGCCTGCCTAAACTACCCCTCACGCTCCTCAACCTGGAAAATCTGTGTTGTCACCGCCACTCCTTGCTGCTGCTGCTCCTGCACCCGCCCCAAACACCCCACCACCCCTCTGTCTTTGCGCACAGGCGTCGGGCGTGCGGGCCTGCCTCAGCTCCCTCTCACGCTCCTCAACTATGTCGTCGCTGTCACGTCCCTCGCTGCCGCTGCCGCTTCGCCCGCCCCAAACACCCCACCCCCCCTGGTTTGCGAACGCAGGTGTCGGGCGTGCGGGCCTCCCGCAGCTCCCCCTCATGCCACTCAACTCTGTCTTCACCCTCCATGTCCCCCACTGCTGCTGCTGCTGCGCCTGCCCAAAGCACCCCACCACCACCACCCCCTCTGTGCGCACAGGCGTCGGGCGCGCGGGCCTGCCGCAGCTCCCCCTCACGCTCCTCAACTCCGTCGTCGCTGTCACATCGCTCGCGCGCCAGCTCTTCCCGCAGCACGACCCCAGCCAGACGTCCCCCTCGCGCGTCGCGGTCTCGGTTGGAGCGATGAACCTGATCGGGTGCTGGTTTGGCTGTGTGCCGTGCTGCCACGGGAGCGGCGGGCTGGCTGCGCAGTACAGGTGAGGCCTCAGGAGCGGGAGAGAGAGAGAGAGAGAGACAGAGGGAGAGAGAGAAAGAGGGGGCACAGAAGGCCCCAGCCAGACGCAACCTCAGTTTGGGCGATGAACCTGATCGGGTGCTGGTTTGGCTGCGTGCCGTGCTACCATGGAAGTGGCGGGCTGGCTGTGCAATACAGGTGAGACCTGAGGCGAGGGTCCAGGCCGGGTGCTGGTTAAGCTGTGTACCATGCTGGCATGGAAGTGGGGGGCTGGCAGCACAGTACAGGTGCGGGCCTGTGTGCCTATGTGCCTGTGTGTCTGTGTGCCTGTGCACCTGCACGCCCTTAGCTAGAGCTAATAGCTATCTCTCTTACACAGCACAGCTCTAGAGCTGTGCGTCCTGTCCAAGTACCGTGCAGCAGGAGTCCAGGGCTTTGCAGCACAGCGCAGGTGGGGCCTCAACCCAGCGCCATGAAACGTAGCTGTGACACCCCGGTGCAGGCGCGTGCATGTCGGTGCTGTTTCGATTGATTCCAATTGATTAATTCTTGCAGCCCGGCCACCGGCGGCTGCAGGCTGCGCCCCCCCCCCAAAAAATAAAAAAATGTTCACGTGCCGCCTGCAGACAGCCCGCAGGGCTTTGCACTATCACTCACGGTGTCCCGATTTGTCACCCACAGCCGCAGTGGTTGGTTTTACAGGTTTTACATGGATTCGCCCGGAGGACCCCGGGGCGTGATTCAAGGCCTAGACTGCACGGGCTCTACTAGGAGATCCCGCAAGGCCACGCAGCCCGCCAGCCTGCCAGTCGCAGTGGTTGCCCTCACCCGCACACACACACACACACACACCACGGCAGGTTCGGCGCGCGCTCCGGCGCCGCCCCGCTCCTCCTGGGCGCCGTCAAGCCGCTGCTGCGGAAAAAAATGAATAAAACTGGTGTACGTGCCGCCCGCAGGGCTCTGCATTGCAACTCACGGTGTCTTGCTTTCTCACCCACAGTCGCAGTGCTCCGCTATGATTGCCCTCACCCGCAGCATGAACCCTCGGCCAGGCCAGGAGAAGAATCCCAGGTTCTGGCACGAGATGGCTGACTTGCTCGTCGCCTGTTTTGAGACACGCACCGATTGCACAGCAGTCATGATGGCAGATGGCATGCTAGGGGTCTAATTTTGACAGCTGCCGGCCGCTTTTCTAGGGTCTAATGCGCCATCAAAGGCGTCCGACGGACTGTGAAATCGACCACACACACACACACACACACACACACACACACACACACACACACACGGGCAGGTTCGGCGCGCGTTCCGGCGCCGCCCCGCTCCTCCTGGGCGTCGTCAAGCTGCTGCTGGGCCTGGTGGTCGGATCTTCGCTCCTGCAGCTCCTAGCTGGTTTCCCGGGCCCGCTCCTCGGCGCGCTGCTGGCCCTGGCTGGCGCTGAGCTGGCGGGCGCGGCGCGGGGGCAGCCAAACGCGCATGCGCGCGGTGAGTGCGGGCCTCTCGGTCCTTGCCCCCCCCCCCCCCCCCCGTGCGTCTTGAGTGCTAAACAATTACTGGGGTCCGCTTACCATGGACGATCATCGGGCGCGGAGCTGGCCGGCGCGGCGCGGGGGCAGCCAAGCGCGCACGCGCGCGGTGAGTGCGAGTCGCTCGGTCCTTTCGCCCCCCCCCCCCCCGCACGCCCCTCAATCGTCTGTGGTGCGCACCGCTTGTTGGGGTCTGCCTCGGTGAGAGAACTGAATGACTAAAAACTCCAGCAAGCGTTTGCTGCCGCTGCAGTAGGGGACCTGAAGGTGCGTCTACGCTCTTTACAGAGTGCCCTACCACCAACAGCGAGCCATCTCATGAAGGTGCTCGGGCCATACACCGCGCACGGTCGTATAGCCTTTAGAGATGCCCCGGACTGCAACATCCATCATCAAATGAACGAACTCGCAGCCACCTGCTCAGGTGGCTGCACGAGGGACTCGACAGCCACGCGTCAAGGTGCTCCTCGGCTTGATGAGGATGAATGTTACAGTCACGGACACCTCCTGAGGCGCATGAGACCGCGCTCGGCGCGTCTGGCCCGAGCTCCTTACATAATTTATGAGATGGCTGGCTGTTGGTGGCTTATTATCAACAATTCTGCTCGCCACAACCCGCGCCCCCGCAGGCTACTCGGCTATGGTGTTCACGGCCGCAGCCATCCTCGCGCTCGACACCGGCTCGGGCTTTCTCGTCGGGTGGGGAGGCGCGGCTGTCGCGGCGGCGGGCGCGCGGATCGCCGGCCCCGCGGCCGCGGCGCGCGTCGCGGTGGCGGCGAGGGTGCGTGCGCGGCTCGGGCTGCCGCTTGTGCGACCGGTGCAGACGTCGGGGGCGCCGGCGGTGCCGCGGGCCGTGGGGTATTCCAAGTTGTCTGACGAGGTGCCGGCGCCTTGAGCTGTTGCGTGCACGTGGCTCTTGAACAGAGCGCGCCCCAACACCATATGCATCTGCTCTAGAGCAAAGTAGAGGAAACCCAATTTAGGGTTTAGGGACCTGTTGGTAGCCCCCGTGAGTGGGTGCGCGAGTGGCAAGTTCAGCCGTGGTCTGACTTCAGCCGCAGTGTGCGCCAATCACGCGTGCCCTCAGCCACTGAGCCACGGTCTGGTTGCGCCGCAGGCCTGACGAGTGGCCTTGTTTGCACACCACTGGCGCGTTTACAAAACCCGACCGCAATGGCACCGGGGCACAGAGCATGCGAATGAGATAGAGAGTTAAGAGAGAAAGACACACAGAGCGGGAGGGAGAGAAGCGCTATAGCTAGCGGTTGGCAGCAGTCAGGTTAAAACCGCTTTGCCATTTTGTAAAATATGCCGTCTGCAAGCCTCCTCCCAAAGTGACAGACCGGGTTTGTAATGAGATGGGAGGCAGCACATGCAGGCCAATTGCCTGAAAGCGTGTTGCCATCGGGCCCGTCACATCTGTCGCAGACGAGAGCCGATCCAACACCGCCGCGCTGCTCTGCTCGCCCCGTCCCCGTTCAGACCTGAAAGGGCTGATAAGGGTTACGCTGGAGCGAGAGAAGCTGACGGAAGCTGAAGTTGCCCTCCCCCTGTCAGCGTCGCGTCGGCATGCGAGCACGCCGTTCGTCCCGCGTGCGCATGCCAACAGATCCTATATATGCATAGCGTCGCCTATGTCTTGCAGGCGATCGGTGCGGTGCGTCTTTGGGGAGATAAGCAAGCGAGGGGATGTGTGAACTCCATCTCTGTCGCCGCCGTCCCGCGCCGGCACCTCAGCCTCGGCATTGCGTCATCGCATGTCAGTTTCGATGCATCAGGGGGTGGGGGAGACGGTACAGGTGGGCCACGCGTGTTGGGCGCCGGAATGGGAGCGCGCAGCCCCGGAGCAACGCCGCAGGGAAGAGGCCAACACCCACCCAAACATGCCGTTGGGAGCTTCTCCCCATAAGAACAGGGTGGAGCAGCGGGGCTCCCCCAGCACTGTCCATGCGTGCATGCATGGACGCGTGGGCGTGGGTGCCCGTGGGAGATGAGGGAGGGGGGGGGGTCTCCCATGGGGAGCATGAGGGGCCTGGTGGGAGCTGTAGGGGGTGCGGGGGCTGTAGGGGGGAGGCGGGGAGTGTGATGTGTGTGTGTGTGTCAGGGTGTGTAATCAGGGTTGCACGATACGTACGTATTTACGGGTATGGAGCGTACGTACGTACGTATTTTTTGGAAATACGTACGTGCGCTGGCCGTACGCGTGCGAAAATCGGCCCTGTGCGCAGCACTAGACGCCTTTTACTTTAAACACAAAAAGGTCACAACTCGCGCTCCTGTGCTTGGATCTGAACCATTCCACTTGCATTGGAAAGCTGGTTGACAGGGCTATCGATATCTCCGCTAATGTGTAGCAGTGCGCTCCAGTAGGGGGGGGCCTCGAGGGCGGGGAGTTGCTGCCGTTTTTTGCTTGTGGTGCGGTGCGAGCGCGTGCGCGCGTGGTGTGCTGCAGCACACACCCCAGGCACCCCCTCTACTGCGTTGCACTGCTGTATTATCGGTCATACCGACAGCCCATGTTACAAGCTTTCCAATGCAAGTCGAGTGGTTCAAATCCAGGCGGAGGGCAGGGATTTACGTCCGTTGTTGTGTGCATCGTTGCGAGCGCGCGCGTGGTGCTGCAAAGGCCCACCCCCCTACTGCAGTGCACTTCTGCATACAAGCAGTGAGCTGGATAACCCCTGTTACAAGCTTTCCAATGCAAGTGGAATGGTTCAGATCCAAGCACAGGAGCGCGAGTTATGGCCGTTTTTGTGTTTCAAGTAAAACACGTATAGTGCTGCGGACAGGGCGTACGTATATACGCTCCCTCACGTACGTACGTACTTACGTACGAAAAATAAGTACGTACGCGTACTCACGTACCGTGCAACCCTGTGTGTAATGTGTGCGTTTGTCAGGGTGTGTGTGTGATGTGTGTGTGCGTGTGTGTGTCAGGGTGTGTGTGTGGGGGGGGGGAGTTTGTGGGCGTGTGCTAGGTGTGTGTGTGTGTTGGGGGGGGGGGGGCATCGACACACCACTGAACGGGCCGTGACGCAGGAGCCTTACAATACTACCTCCCCCGACTAGCAGGCGCATCGTAGCAGCCGCCTGGGCGGCGAGTGTATATGTGCAGCCGGCTAGTGTATACGTGCAGCCGGCTGCTACGTACGGCAGCGGCGCACACTCGTACTCATCGGCGGCGCGCTCGGCGGCGCGCCCGCGCTCGTTCTTCTTGCGGCGCACCCGACGGCGGCGGCCCCCCCCGCACTCTTTCGGCGCGGCACAGGCGGTGGCTTGGCGACATTGGCACACGAAGGACACCGCTGCCTCCCCCCACCACCACAGCCGCCTGGTCCACCCCCAGGTGATGATGGTGATGGATGTTACAGTTAGGGACACCTCTAAAGGCGTACAAGACCGTGCTCGGCGCGTTTGGCCCGCGCACCTTACTGAGATGGCTGGCTGTTGGTGGTAGGGAACCCAAACTCTGTAAAGAGCGTGGGCGCACCCCTAGGTCCCCTACCGCAACGGCAGCAAACGCTTGTTGAAGTAGGTGGGCGCATGTGGGGAAACGGAAACGCGCTCGCCTCGAGGCAGGTTCATCGCCAATCGCCAAAAGAGACCGCCCCGTGGGGAGAAAGGCCAAGACGTGGCCAAAAAGGATATCAAGCCGGGCCGCAACCTCTAACGTGTCCCCGTTCAGACCTTCATCAGAAGGTCTGATAAGGGTTCCGTTGGAGCGAGAGAAGTTGACGGAAGCTGGTGTGGGCTACCCCCGCATGGCAGCATCGCGTCAGCACGCCGTCCGTCCCGCGCGCACGTGCCAACACGTGCCTATATATTCATAGCGTCGCCTGTGCCTTGCAGGCGATCGCTACGGTGCGTCTTTGGGGAGATTAGCGAGCGAGGGGATGTGTGAACTCCACCTCTGTCGCCGCCGTCCCGCGCCGGCGCCTCAGCCTCAGCATTGCGTCATCGCATGTCATTTGCGATGCACCAGGGGGTGTGGGGTACCGGAGACGGGGCAGGTGGGCCACGCGTGTTGGGCGCCGGAGCGGGAGCGCCCCGGAGCAACGCCGCAGAGAAGAGGCCAACACCCACACAAACATGCTGTTGGGAGCTTCTCCCCATAAGGGCAGCGGGGAGCAGCGGGGCTCCCTCCCCAGCACTGCCGTGTGCGTTTGTGTGTGTGTGTGCGTTCGTATGTGTGTGTGGACGTTTGTGGGCGTGTACTGCAGGGTCCCCTGGTGTGCTGTGCTGTGCTGTGCTGTGTGTGTGCGTGTGTGTATGTAAGTGTGTGTGTGTGTGCGTGTGTGTGTGTGTGTGTGTATGTTGGGGGGGGGCATCGACACACCATTGAACGGGCCGCGACGCAGGAGCCTATCAATTAAGGTAGATTGGACGAGGCTCGAGGCTAGTCAGCGCCAGTCGGCTCTGCCGGCTTGACTGGCCACAAGGCCACTACTGTGACCCTGAGGAAGGTCCTCTCCTATATGCTCCTTGCCAGACATGTCTCTCAGAGACCGCTGTTTGGGGTAGTCTAGCCGGCGGGAGCGGTAGTCTATCGGCCGGGAGCCGGCGGTACTCTAGTACTGAAGTGTGCTGGAGTATCGGCGGGTGTCTCTAGTAGAAGAGTAGCCTGCTTAGCTGGAACCCCCGTGTTACTGTTACTGGACGAGGCTGGACGGCAGCGCAGCTGTGATGAGTGCTATGCCTACATGGAACATGCACATGCTCGCGTCCTCGAGCCGGCTTGGCTGTATGGCGTCGGCGTGGAGGAGCAGGAAGATTCAGAAGGCTCACTTTCATCAACCGGCAAGTTCATGGAAGCAGCAGGAGAAGCACGGCCACGCTCAAGTCGGCGCTCTCGCGCCTTATCACCCGCCACTCAAACCGCTGCAGAGAGGCAGATGCAGCGCTACCGGACGATGGCAGCTGCAGATACGTGGTGCAGATGCAGAGGAATTTATTAGTTTTTTTTATTTCCAAGGTTGGCGATGAGGCACTGCCGGCACTGTGGTGGCTGTGCTGGCTACTGTGGTGGCCACCCTACGTCACACCGAACCCCAAACCCCGCGCATGCACAGCGGCCGTGACGCTCGCGCACGCGGCCAAGTAGATGTAGAAACATCAAGTGGTCTTCTCATTTTCTAGCTAACTGGGCCGCGACGTCAAGGACAGACCTCAAGCGCTGCAGGACAGCACGCTGTGCAGCAGGAGCAGCAAAGCACGATGCACCAGCGCAGCGCATCAGCGCAAAGCACGATGCAAAGCACGATGCACCAGCGCACCAGCGCACCAGCGCAGTGCAAAGCATGATGCAAAGCACGATGCAAAGCACGATGCAAAGCACGATGCACCAACGCAGCGCATCAGCGCAGCGCATCTGCCGATCGACCTCCCTTCCACATTCCCAACACCTGAGGCGGTGCCTCAGGCGCGCCGACCGCCTCAGATGTCGCCTCGAGCACACCCCTGATCGCCTCAGGCGCTGCCTTAGGCGTCATCCCGACCGCCTCAGGCGCCACCCCGTCCGCCTTAGGCGCCCACCACCGCCTGAGGCGCACCCCCGACCGCCTCAGGCGTTATGACCGCATTCACTTGCGCGGAACAGACGATGGGGCTGTGGTAGGGCTGCCGAGCTGCGGGGGTGTGCACACACAAAGCAGGGGTTGCGTGCACGCTCCACAGCCCAGACGTTGGGTGAGGCGAACGGATGTCCAGACCTTGCCACGGACCCGTTGTTTTACAGAGGTCATCGCGGAGGGCGGGCGGTCGGGGTACCCTCTAACAAGCAACATATATTCCATCCACAGCCACTCGAGTTGCACTTGCCACTGTCTACTTCTAGCTAGGTGATGGCGCCCCCCCCCCCACATGTGGAGGGGGCGCCGCGGGATGCCGCAGTGCCTACCGCAGGTTTGTCCCTCCCTATGCAGCAGTGCTTACCGCGGGTCTACATACAGAATCTCCAACTCAAGTGGCAGCGAGAAGTCGCCCGCAATCATCGTCATGGCCGCGATGCGCGCCAGGACCCTGCCCTTGACGGTCGCGCCCACCGCAGCGGTGATGCTCTGATCAGCCATCATGGTGCCATGGAGGGTGCAGCCCGACCCGAGCGTGGCAGACGTGCCGACCTGCCAGAAGATGTTGCTGGCCTGGGCTCCGTGCGGCACTGTGGAGAGTCCTTAGATTATATAGTGTTCATCCGCACATTATTGATCTGTTGGAGGATCTTCACACCAACACCGCAGCTGCCGTGCGGCTGGCTGGGAAAATCGGGCACGAATTCCCCGTGTCGTCTGGTGTGCGACAGGGGTGCGTCATTGCTCCTGTGTTGTTCAATGTTTTTATTGACCACATAGTGAAAAAGGCGCTAGACATGATGCCAGAGGGGGCTGGCGTGTCAGTCGTGACCCGAGCCGGCGGCTCTGTGTTGTCGTCGTCGGTTGAGCGCATAGTAATGCTGATGTATGCCGACGATTTATGTTTGTTCTCGCATGACCCAGCTCAGTTGGCGCTTATGCTGAAAATCCTTGACAAAGTGTCCTCTAGCTTTGGCATGCAAATCAACGCCGCCAAGACAGAAGTGATGATTTTGCCAGCAGATTTTGACGCGGATCTGCCCACGTTTGCGCTGACTGGTGGTGAAGTGAAGACCGTCTCTGCATTTAAGTATCTAGGGAGTTGGATAACCCAGAGTGGTGGTGTGGAAAAGGAGATCGGTGTGCGTGTCGGTCGCGCGCTGGGCGTGTTTGCGTCTTTTGATAAGATTTGGGCCAGCAAGAAGATGCAAGTGCAGTCTAAGATGCGGGTTTACAACACTTTCGTGCTGCCCCACTTTCTGTACGGCTGCGAAACATGGGCCCCTACTAAAACACAACTGACTCGATTGGAGGTTGCCCACTCTAACTGCCTTCGTCGCATTCTGGGTGTGCGCCTGGTCGACCGGCACAGATTAACTTATATTCGGCAGGCGTGCGACACTGAGCCAATTGAGAGCCTTGTGGCAAAGCGATCAATGCAGTGGCTAGGCCATGTGATGCGCATGCCGGCTTCTCGTCTTCCTCGTACGACTTTTGACTGCACAATGGATGTGGCTCGGCAGCAAGGCCGGCCTCCAGCCTCCTCCCGACACTATTTTCTTAAGCTACTGATTCAGCAGCTAGGCGAAACTAGTGGCACTCGTTCTGATTGGAAGACTTTTTCGGACACGGCGTTTGAGCGTGCTCAGGATAGGGTCGGGTGGAGAGCCGTGGTGTACGGTCCGGCTGCCCCTCAGGCGCCGGCCCCTCCACCACGGCGGTCAAGTAGATTGGCAAGCGCCACTTGACCCCCTATCCCCTAGAAGCAGTTAGGACCTATTTTGGAGGCGTCGCACAATAGCTCTCCTTTTTGCTCTGGGACTACACGTTGGCAGGCAGCCGGCTGGTGGCTACCGCCCCTCACAAGTAATTGTTAGGGCCAGAACTGGACTTGGGTCTAGGCGGTGGTACTAGGACTAGAGGTAGTCTTTGCTGGAAAGCCGATGTAACTGTAACTGTACGTTGCCGCCTGTAGCGCTCAGGAAAGTCGTGGCGATCTGGAAGATGAAAACGGCATCCGAGTTACCCCCCGCATCGAGGGTGAGGTCGGCGTCCACGATTGAGATGCCGGAGGTCGATGTGTAGAGACCGGGGGTGAGCGTGCGGCCCTTGAGGTTGCCAGCCAGCGCGTTGGCACACCCCGGAGTCGCGATGCGGTCCTTGGCATTGAAGTAGGCAATGGAGAGGTCGCCGATGGCCTCGTTGGCATCTGCGTCGCCCATGTGGAGCTCCCCCACCAGAGACCCGGATGAGAAGGTCACAGCCGTGCCGGGGGAGACGCCGATGCTGCCGCGGATGTCAGATGCGCCAGTGGACGTCACCGTGGAGCCCGCGAAGACGACGAACTTCGCGGCGGAACCGAGCTCGACCCTCTCCTGAGCAGGACACTCAGGCTGAGCGGTTGCAGCAGCGGAAGCCACCAGCATCAGCAGAGCGAGTGCGGCAGTGATGGGACGTATCATGTTCTGCGTGGGAGGTGAAGAGGTGTCAGCAATGAGTTATGAGTGAGTCATAGAGTGGTAGTAGATGATGTTTGGTTACAATCCACTTCTGGCGGTCACACGTACGGTTCCAAAGCTCCAGTGGGACTTAGAGAAACAAGGCTCAAGGCCCACAAAAGGTCGAGCTACAAGTAGCCCACGGTAACGCCATCCACACTTGGTGGCGGGCGCCAAGCAAGCAGCACCACTGTGCAGGCTGCACACCCAGCCCCTCAAATGGCCAGAGGGCGGACCCAAGGTATAAAACCATGAAGGGACCAGAAAGCCCTCCCCCAAACCACTGGAAGCGGGGCTGGTAGCACACCCGCCGCAGCACTCTACTCAGCGACCACACCGCACCCGCCACTGCGCGCGTGTGGCGCCACCTCCCCTTCAACACACCCCCAGAGGGGATGCCAACTTGCAAACAGGTGCAGCCACCCGCTCGCCGTCAACCACGAGGCGCGCGCGGTGGAACTGCGCCCGCTTGCCCGCAGCCTTGGCGGCGAGGAAAGCGGGCCACAGCGCCCGGTGCCGCGCTAGTAGAGTGGCGTCTCAGCGTCTGCTGCTCCACCAGGCACCCCCCACCCCAAAGGAACGCCATCAGGTGGCGGCGAGTGCAGAGTGTGGCGGGGATCGGGTAGGGCAACGCGTGGTATCATTTTGCAGATAATTTGCAAATTTGTGGGCAGCTTGCGCGCCAAGCAGCCTCCTGCCCACGTTGTGAACGGTCTGGGAGACTCGTCGGGGGAGCGCCCCGCCGCGCGCGTGGCCCCACAGAGAAACTAGTACAGGACCGATCGTGTGTGACCAGCTTGCCCTCAAGCCTGTCCACCATCGCCCATCGCCCACGACCCCCCGGCACCCAGTCCATCCGTGGCTTGGATCGGCCCGCATCCCTGGTCGCGATTCCCCCATGTCGGGATGGATAGCCATCGCCAGCCTCTCTCAGCCCTCACTCGAGACTCACCGTTGGCTTGTTAGCGAACGGATGCGGGACTTGTGTAGACCCTGTAGTAGTGCAAAGGATGTGGCTCTTGTGTGCCTCGGCGGCGCTAGTCAGACCCCACACAAAGTGATTGCTGTTACATGGTCATTGCTGTTGCGTGGTCATTGCTGTTGCGTGCGAGTGATGATAGTAGATTTGGCCCATCCTTCACCGTTTGCCTGCAACCGGGGAGCGAGTGAGCGAGCGAGAGAGAGTCACGGCACCCCGCTCCAACCTTTACTCCAAGTTGCCAAGTTGGCCCGGCTGGGGCACTGGAAGTCGAGAGGACGACCGCTGGCAGAGTGGTTGCTGGCAGAGTGGTTTTCGGGCCCAGCGTTGCATGGGATTCTTACAGATGTAGGGGATGACGCGTCCTGGAGGGGGTTAAGAGTGTCCGACCCGCTGGGGCGGCCGGCAATGAGCAGCACGGGACGCCGCATCAGCCATCTGGGTGCAGCGTGCGTATCTTCCTGCACACACGAGGCGACGCGGCACACATGTGGTGGCCGGCCTGATGGCACACACAACAGCACGCACGGCATTGCTGGAACGCGAGGGACACACGTGTCTCGCCACCCTCCCTCGCTCACGTACGTGCACGTGCCGGCTCCACTCCCTTGTGATGAGTCAGACAAGAGGGCTCAACAGACTCGCAACCGTGATGTGCTACAGTGGCGGCATGTCATGGAGTCGGCGTGTTTGGGGTGACGTGGAGGAGCAGCCCGATTCAGAATCCCCACTTGTTGCGGACTCCAGCCTCACTCCCATCCTTGCCCCGCAGCAGCAGCAGGAACAGCATCAGCAGGCGACACAGCCGTGTGAAGTTTCTTCGCGCCCTCTCCCGCCACTCCGACTGCACATGCTGCAGCGTGCACAACACCCTGCACGCCACCGGCTCGCCCGCGCTGAACACGGCCTTGCGCTCGTGCAGCCATCTGGAGTTCATGTAGCACGGCAGCTGTTTCCCAGGCCGGGTCGGGGTGTGGTGACGAAAACGGTTCGGTAACCCCTTACAACTAGCCAGTGGTGCGTAATGCGCCAGTCGCACCCCTCCGGCTATTTTGCGCCCGTCCGTCCTCTCGGGGGCGCCACAGCCTCGCCACCATGCGTCACCACAAGAGGGGGTGGCAGCTGCAGCAAGCCCAGTGACATCCCCCCCCCCCTCCACCAACGACGTCGACGGCCTTGCGCTCGTCAAGCCATCTCTTCTCTCTCTCTCACTCACTGGAGTCGCACTCCATGTAGCGCGCGTGCGGTGCCACAGCGCCCGGGCTCCATGCCCGTGCCGCTCTGTGCCACGTCCTCGCACGGGGGGCGTGCCGCCGCGTCGACACACCCGCCTGCCTCCAGCCCCCTCCCCGCCGCGCGAACAACAGCCTTGCGCGTCCGACGGGTAGGTCCATCTCGCGCGCCCGAGTGCCACAGTCACCGTACCCCGGGCCCTGCCCACGCGCTGCAGTGCGGTGCAATGCTGTGGCTGCGTGCGTGCCACGTCACCGCACAGGGGGCGCCCGCAGTGCTGCGCTGCGTGTGTGCCGCGTCACCGCACGAGGGGCGGCAGCAGTGCGCTGCAATGCTGCGCTACGTGTGTGCCCCGTCACCGCACTGGGGGCGGCAGCACGCCCGCCGCCATTAACTCCCCCGCGCCCACGACCACCCCGCGCGCCTCGAGCCACTCCATGTAGCGCTTCCAGTGCTTGCTCCCGCTAGCGCGCAGTGTCGCCGCGTGGCCAACGAGCACGAGGCCGCGCCGCGGACGCGTGATCGCGACGTTGAGGCGGCG
>VFSX01000111.1:172500-185000 GCA_016618255.1 Chlamydomonas sp. UWO 241 | reverse complement strand
GCGTGTGTGTGTGTGTGTTTGATGAGCGGCAACGTGTGGCACAGCACCTGGACCACAACGCCGGCCCCGATTTCATTCGCCTGGTGTGTGCGTGCGTGTGTCCGTGTGTGTGTGACACAAACGACAGTGGTGCCCAACTTGCATTTCATAACCGCCTTGCGTGACCAGCTCTGCTCCGCGCTCAACGTCGATGAACACGACATGAACATGACCAGCTCGCACTTGATTGATGGGATAATCGCACTTGGTTGATTGGATACAGATTTCGATTGGATTGAATTGATTTGATTCATAGATTGAATTCAAACCTAGCCGCCGCACCTTGCTCCAGCCCTGCGTGACCAACCCTGCTCCGACGCTCGACGTCGATGAGCACGACAATGCCCAGCTCGCACTTAATTGATTGGATAAAGGTTTCGATTGGATTGAACTGGTTTGATTCATCGATTGAATTCAAGTTTTGAATTCAAATCTAGCCGCCGCACCTTGCTCCTGCCCTGCGTGACCAGCCCTGCTCCGACGCTCGACGTCGATGAGCACGACATGAACATAACCAGCTCGCACTTGATTGATTGGATAATCGCACTTAATTGATTTGATACAGATTTCGACTGGATTGGTTTGATTCATCGATTGAATTTAAGATTTGAATTCAAATCTAGCCACCACACCTTGCTTCCGCCCTGCGTGACCAGCTCTGCTCCACGCTCGACGTCGATGAACACGACCGAGGTCCCGGCGTGGCGCTGGGGGGGGGGGTAGGGTGGAGCAGGTGTAAGGCGACTTGAGGCAGGATTTAGGCAGGGCTGAGGGAGAGAGCCTAATGACAACCAACCAAACGACGAGCCATCGAGCCATCAAACCAACAACTTTGCCCCCCAGCCGCCCTTTGTGGAACCAACCAAAAAAGCAGTCCACGCACCCACCAACCAACAAAATCCCACACCTGGAAGAGCGGCGACGCCGGCACGCGCCGTGCGTCCGCGAGCACGCCGTCCTCCAGCCGCCCGTTGTAGAACTCGGCGTTTGGGACAGCTCGTTGCACAACTTACTATCCAACTGGCCAGCCAGCCAGCCACCAACCATCCAACCAACCTGGAACAGCGGCGACGCGCGGCGCCAGGCACGCCGTCATCCAACCGCTTGTTGACCATCGCCTCCGTTGGAGCCCAAACCAACACCACAAACCAACAAGGCGAATAACCTACCAACTAACTTACTAGGTAGTCTTTGCTGGAAAGCCGATGTAACTGTAACTGCAACTTACTACCAAACCAACCTGGAAGAGCGGCGAAGCCGGCACGCGCCGCGCGTCCGAGAGCACGCCGTCTTCCAGCCGCCCGTTGTAGAACTCGGCGTTTGAAAGAACAACCAACCATATTTCACACAAAAATAACAACCAACCAACCAACCATCCAGGTAACTAACGAAAAAATCACACCTGGAACAGCGGCGAAGCCGACACGCGCCGTGTGAGCGCGCATGCACGTCCTCCAGGCGCCCGTTGTATCACTGCGCGTTTGGAACAACTTGTTGCACAACTAACTAACCAACTGGCCAGCCAACCAACCACCCAACCATCCAACCAACTTGGAACAGCGGCGACGCGCCGTGCGTCCGCGAGCATGCCGTCCTCCAGCCGCTCGTTGACCACCGCCTCCCTTGGAGCCCCAGCCACCACCACCAACCCACTAGGCGAATAACCAACCAACCAACTTACAGCCCGTCGGGCGAGAGACTGGCGAGAGACACATAAACTGACAAGTCAAAACCTGGTGCTATTTTGCCCCTTCGTCTCATCGCCTTTTCCTGCTCCACTCCTACTCCTACTCCGCCTGAACGAGACCTAGTAGAACGGCTACTTACTCTGCTTTAAAGCAGAAACCCACTTACGTACAGCCCACCAACCTGGAAGAGCG
This sequence comes from Chlamydomonas sp. UWO 241, assembly GCA_016618255.1. Classification (NCBI taxonomy): domain Eukaryota; kingdom Viridiplantae; phylum Chlorophyta; class Chlorophyceae; order Chlamydomonadales; family Chlamydomonadaceae; genus Chlamydomonas; species Chlamydomonas priscui. The sequence goes on along the minus strand of VFSX01000111.1, from coordinate 183,081 downwards.
GCGACGCCGGCACGCAAGCGCGCACGCACACCGCCCTCCAGCCGCCCGTTGTAGAACTCGGCGTTTGGGACAGCTTGTTGCACAACTAACTATCCAACTGGCCAACCAACCACCCAACCACCCAACCAACCTGGAACAGCGGCGATGCCGGCACGCGCCGCGCGTCCGCGAGCACGCCGTCTTCCAGCCGCCCATTGTAGAACTCGGCGTTTGGGAACGACGAGATCGACGGGTGCATGCGGTACTGCACGGTGATCATGGACGCGGGGAGCCCCCCGCGCATGAGGCGCTCAAACAGGCTGAGGCCCAGGCCGCCCTTCTCGGCCGCCTGCGGTGTGTGTTGTGTGGGAGGGTCCATTTTTGTTTGAGTCCAAGGGCTCGAAGTGTGCCTGCGGTACTGCACGGTGATCATGGACGCTGGGAGTCCCACACGCATGAGGCGCTCAAACAGGCTGAGGCCGAGGCCACCCTTCTCAGCCGCCTGCGGTGTGTGTTGTGTGGGAGGGTCCATTTTTGTTTGAGTCCAAGGGCTCGAAGTGTGCCTGCGGTACTGCACGGTGATCATGGACGCTGGGAGTCATCCGCGCATGAGGCGCTCAAACAGGCTGAGGCCCAGGCCACCCTTCTCAGCCGCCTGCGGTGGTGTAGTGGGAGGTGTCGATTAGGAGGGGTCCTGGGGGGCGACTCAGGGTCGAGTCAGCGTGGCTGTGATGATGCACGGTGATCATCAATTATGGACGATCAATCATGGATAATCATCAATCATGCCGCCGCGCAAGAGGCGCTCAAACAGGCATGCGGTACTGCACGGTGGGCATGCACGCCGGGAGGGAGTCCTCCGCGCGTGAGCGATCAAAACAGGCTGAGGCCCAGGCCGCCCTTCTCGGCCGCCTGCGGTGTGCGGTGGGAGGGGTCAGGAGGGTAAATTCTTGTTCAAGTGAAAGGAATTGACGGCTGCGGTACTGCACGGTGATCATGCACGCCGAGAGGGAGTCCTCCGCGCATGAGGCGCTCAAACAGGCTGAGGCTCAGGCCGCTCTTCTCGGCTGCCTGCAGAAGTGCGGTGGGAGGGAAAGGAGTTGATGTTATTTTGTTAACACGAGATCAACGGGTGCATGGACACACGACGGGAGAGGTAGCTCATAGGGGTCGCCCACGAGAACACACAACCAACACGACACAATCACGCACACACATACGCACACACAAGCTCGCTCTGTTACTCTTGCTCTCTCTTTCTCTCTCTCTCCCTCTGTCTCTCCCTCTCTCTCGCTTCACACCTCACAACGGGAGGCAGCTGGTAGTGGTCCCCAGCGCGAACACACACAACCAACACGACACAACCGCACACACACGCACACACACACACACAAGCTCCCTCTCTGTTTCTCTCTCTTCCTCCCTCGCTCTTGCTCTCTCTATATATATACATGCCTCTCCCTCTCTCTCCCTCTCACCTTACACTTCACGTCGGGAGGCAGCTGGTAGTGGTCGCCCACCAGCACGACACGCAACCAACATGACGCAGCCGCACACACACACACACGCACACAAGCTCTCTCTTCCTCTCTCTCTCTTTCTCTCTCTCTGCCTCTCCCCCCCTCTTACGTCGGGAGGCAGCTGGTAGTGGTCGCCAACGCGAACAAACACAACCAACACGACACAGCCGCACACACGCGCACACAAATTATCTCTTCCTCTCTCTCTCTCTCTGTCTCTCTCCCCCCCTCCCACCTCGCATTTCACGACAGGAGGCAGCTGCTAGGGGTCGCCCACGCGAACACCCACCACCAACACGACACAACCGTACACAACAACACACAAACAAGCTCTCTCTCTCCCTCCCTCCCTCTTACCTCGCACTTTACGACGGGAGGCAGCTGGTAGTGGTCGCCCACGAGAACAATGTGTCCGGAGCCCTTGGTGAGGGGGATGAGCGACTCGGGCTCGCTGTGAGGAGGAGTGTGGGGTGTGAATAGTGTGGGGGAGGTGCTGCGTGTTGGGAGGTGTGAAACCCTTGGTGGGGTCGATGGCCACGCAAGCGCGCATGCATGCATGCGTGCATGCGTGCGTGCGTGCGTACGTGCGCGAGTGCGTCCATGCGCGTGTGTGTCCATGTGTGTGGCGCCCCCAACTGCACGGACTGCCCTTGTTGAGCACAGCGCAAAGCAAATCTCCCACAGCTGTCACACCACGCACACCACACACATACGCAGACACGCCCCACACCCGTGGTGTATGTGTGGCCTTTGGCACACAGACACGCCCCACACCCGTGGCGTCTGTGTGGCAGTGTGGCATTTGTGTGGCATCCACACATACACACCTGCACTGACTGCCCTCGTCGAGCACCACCAGCGCAAAGCACATCTCCTTCAGTTGCCACACGTCACACACGCACACGCCCCACACCCGAGTTGTGGCGTTTTATGTTGAATTTGCGGCAGCGTGGCATTTGCGGCAGCGTGGCATTTGCGTGGCATCCACACATCCACACCTGCACTGACTGCCCTCGTCGAGCACCACCAGCGCGAAGCACATCTCCTTCAGCTGCTCGGCACCTGCCAGGTGCACAAGGGGGGGAGGGAGTAATGACCTATTTAGGGTGTAAAGTCTTGGGCCTAGGGGACGCCTAGGGGTCTACTGGTGTAGGGTGCAGGGTAGAGGGAGGCGAGGGGGCGCTGGGGATGAGCACTGCGTCATTAAGCACACACCCCTCAGCTGCTCGGCGCCTGCCAGACGCACGGGGGGGGGGGGGGGGGTAGGGTTTAGGGTGTGGGGCCTAGGGGTGTAGGGTTAAGGGGAAAGAGGGGGGGCTGGGGATGAGCACTGCGCGATTACGCACATCTCCTTCAGCTGCTCGGCACCTGCCAGACGCACGGGGGGGGGGGGGAGGGTTTAGGGTTTAGGGTATGGGGCCTAGGGGTGTAGGGTTAAGGGGAAAGAGGGGGGCTGGGGATGAGCACTGCGCGATTACGCACATCTCCTTGAGCTGCTCGGCACCTACCAGCCAGACACACAGTGGGAGGGCGGGTTTGTCTTAGTTAGGGTTTAGGGTCCAGGGTTGAGGGGGGCGGGGGAGGGGGTGGGGTGGAGGCTGGGGATGAGCACCACCAGTGCGAAGAACATCTCCTTCAGCTGCTCGGCACCTGCCAAGTGCATGGGGGGGTGGGTGTATGACTGAGTTAGGGTTTAGGGTCCAGGGTTAGTTAGGGTTTAGCGTCCAGGGTTGGTTACGTAACCGTACGGTAAGTTAGGGCTAAGGGTCAGGGGTTAGTTAGGGCTTAGGGTTCAGGGTGAGGGTCCAGGGTTAGTTAGGGTTAAGCGTCCAGGGGTATGGGGAATGAGCACCACCGGCGCAAAGCACATCTCCTTGAGCTGCTCGGCACCTGCCAAGCGGGGTGGGGTTGGGTACGGTTTCGGGTCTAGGGTCTAGGCGAGGGCTGTTCCAGCAACCGTGGTTGGGGGCGCTGCCACGTTCGTCGTCAGGAGTAGTAGTCCGTAGACGTAGACGGAGTGCTGAGAGTCGACCTGCTCTCAGTTTGAATCCGTCTGCTCTCAGATTGAATCCGTCTACTCTCAGGTTGAATCCGTCGACTCTCAGATTGGATCCGTCTACTCTCAGTTTGAATCCGTCTACTCTCAGATTGAATCCGTCTACTCTCAGATTGAATCCGTCTACTCTCAGATTGAATCAAAACAATCTGCACACGGTTGCCGGAAACACTCGCCGACGCACGTGCTGCAGACCCAGCCTTGCTGCAATGCCACATGTGCGAAACAGCCATCGTCATCAGAGCACTCACCGGCGCCGACGCACGTGCTGCAGATGACGTCTGACTGGCTGACGCCACATGGCGCCCCACCACCCCTGAACCTGCAACACCCAGAACACCCGCATGCCACAACAAAGCGCTACACCTGTAGGGTTTAGGGTTTAGGGTTTCGGGTCGAGGGTTTTAGGGTTTCGGGTTTCGGGTTAAGGGTTAAGGGTTCGCTTACACCTGTATGCAAAACCAATATCGTCATCAGAGCACTCACCGGCGCCGACGCACGTGCTGCAGATGACGTCTGCCTGCGACAGGATGTCTGTCGCGACCACGCGCCGGATTTCTTTGATCTGAGGAGGACAGCAGTGTTTGTGTGTGTGTGTGTGTGTTAGGATAACTCTGGTGTGTGTGTGTGTGTGTGTCTGCCTGCGACAGGATGTCTGTCGTGACCACGCACCGGATTTCTTTGATCTGCAGAGGACAGCAGTATGTGTGTGTGTGCTAAGATATAACTCTGGTGTGTGTGTGTGTGTGTGCTGGAGTGTGTGTGTGTGTGTGTGTGTGTGTTGGAGAGTGTGTGTCTGCCTGCGACAGGATGCCTGTCGTGACCACGCGCCGGATTTTTTTGATCTGCGGAGGGGGGAGTGTGCAGTGTGTGTGTGTGTGTGTGTGTGTGTGTGCGTGTGTGTGTGTGTGTGCAGTGTGTGTGTGTGTGTGCGTGTGTGCATTGCAGTTGTTGGGCAGTGTATGTGCATTGCTCCTGTAGCCGCACCCGCTTCATGCCCCCACCTCCTAGTTCCACGGTTTAGGGCTTGGGGTGTAGGCAAAACCCCAAGACACAACACACATGCACGTGGCGTCACACAGACTGTAGTACCCATACACTGTTTAAGAGTCCTCCGATGATGCACATCCACCCCCCCACCTTTGAGAGTGTGCTCCTGCCCCTGTGGCCGCGCCCCCGCATGCCCCACCTCCCAGTTTATGGCGTCGGAGTTCATCGAGGGTTTAGGCACCCCGCACACACCCCGCACACACACATACAAAGCCCCCCAACTTCTCTGAGAGGGTGCTCCTGTCCCTGTGGCCGCGCCCCCACCTCCCAGGTTAGGGTTCAGGGCATAGGGGTTAAGGGTGTAGGCACACCCCACCCGCACAGACATGTGCATAGCCACCAGTGATTCCGTCGGCCGACCCGCAACCCGATAAAGCGCACTTCCGGGTTGAGATAGGCCGATTTGGGCTGGCGCGTCGTGTTGCGATTGCACAATCTTCCGCCCGAAAAGTGTGAAAACGACATTTTCACACCCTTTTCGCAAGAAATCGTCTCCGGGTTGAGATTGGGGAGTCAGCCGTGAGGCCCGGCTTGAGCCATTGTTTCCTCAAGATCCTTAGCGACACCCCTGGTAGCCACCCACCCACCTTCTTCGAGAGTGTGCTCCTGTCCCTGTGGGCGCGACCCACGATGCCGCCCGGCCGCGCCGCCATCTCGCGCAGCTGTGTCTGCGCCTGCGATAGCTCTCCCTGTGCACAGCATGATGATGATGGCGGGAGGCAGGTTGAGCGGTCAGTGGACCCCGCGCCGCTTCCGTCCCAATCAGCCACCCACACCCACCCACAGCCACCCACACCCACCCACACCCACCCACAGCCACCCACAACCAACCCACCGGCTTGCTGGCGGACACGCATCCATCCTTACCAGCCAGCCTACACGCAACCAACCAGCTAACCACCCACAACCACCCATCGCAGCTGCAGCGGGTGCACCAGCAGGGCTGCCGCGTCAATGCAACGCCGCACTTGCAACGCCTGCCCTTCCACACACACACACACACACACACACACACACACACGCACACACACATACACACACACACGCGCTCACACACCTGCAGCGGGTGTGTCAGCAGGGCTGCGTCCATCATCGCGCCTCACAGCGCCTGCCCTGCCACACACACACACACACACCAGGGGTGTACCCGCCGATCGGATTGCGATGAACAGGGCGCCCGAAGGGCGCAAAATCGATGGTCTCTTGGGGGCGTGATCGGGAAATCCGACAAGTGTGAGGGCCCGGAGGGCCTCTCATCGGCGTCGCCGATGACCACTCAAAGCCGATCTGGGCGTTCGGCTCCCCCCACACTCCGACTTCGACGCAAAAGCACGCAATCCCTCATTTCTGAAGCGCTTCTGCTGTTTGCAATCGCAAAGTGATTCTAGCTCCGCCCCCGGATGCTGTTGGAGGTTGGGTGTGGGTCGTACTTTGGAATGGCCTCTGATGGCCAGGACCCTGGCACCCCATGCAGGCGCGCATGCTGTGGTGCTCTGCATGCATCAATGCATCATGGTACTTTCAATCAGTGTCCATTGTGGTGTTGCATGCATGGTCTGGGTCATGCATGTCCGCACCGCGCACACGAGCTGTTGCGAGCTGTTTGTCCTCTGGATGTGTGTTTGCTGCTGCCCCCCAACCAAGCTTGCATGAGAGACTGTATCACAGCACCAAAGTACTGCGGACAGCGGGGGTTCGGGGGCGCAGCCCCAGGAAAAATGGGCAAGCCGATGAGTCCATGAGGCCCTGTCCTGGCAAGCCGATGAGTCATGGAGGCCCTCTCCTGGAAAACCGATGAGCGGCATGCCCCCGGGTACACCCCTGACACACACACACACACAAACACACACACACACACACACGCGCAGCGGGTACGCCAGCAAGGCCGCATCCATCATCGCTCCTCGCAGCGCCTGCCCTTCCACACACACACACACACACACACACGCACACACTTGCAGCGGGTGTGCCAGCAGGGCCGCGTCCATCGTCGCGCCTCGCAGCGCCTGCCCTTCAGACACACAGACACACACATGCACACACACACATACACACACACCTGCAGCGGGTGACCCCGCAGGGCTGCCGCGTCCATCATCGCGCCTCGCAGCGCCTGCCCTCCCACACACACACACACACACACACACACACACACACGCAGCAGGTGCGCCAGCAGGGCCGCATCCATCATCGCTCCTCGCAGCGCCTGCCCTTCCACACACGCACACACACACACACACACACACACACCTGCAGCGGGTGACCCAGCAGGGCTGCCGCGTCCATCGTCGCGCCTCGCAGCGCCTGCCCTTCCACACACACACACACACTCACACACACACACACACCTGCAGCGGGTGACCCAGCAGGGCTGCCGCGTCCATCGTCGCGCCTCGCAGCGCCTGCCCTTCCACACACACACACACACTCACACACACACACACACCTGCAGCGGGTGCGCCAGCAGGGCAGCGTCCATCGTCGCGCCCCGGAGCGACTCGCGTACACGCACAGACTGCCCCATGCGGACCGCGCGAATGCCGCGGTCGACCAGGCCCTGTGTGTGTGTCATATTGTTAGTCGGGTTGGCACCGACTGACCCATGCGGACCGCGCGAATGCCGCGGTCGACGAGGCCCTGTGTGTGCGTGTATGTGTGTGTGTGCGCGTGTGTGTGTGTGTGTGTGTGTGTGTGTGTGTGTGAGTGAGTGAGTGAGTGAGTCTGAGTCTGAGTGTATGTATATGTGTTTGTGTGTGTGTAATATGGTTGGTGGGGTTGGGACCGACTGCCCCATGTGGACCGCGCACACGCCGCGGCCGACCCCATCCTGGATGTGTGTGGGTGTTTGGTGGGGGGACATCATACCAGGTCTGTGAGTCGGTTGGTTGGTTGGGGCACACAATGCCCCATGTGGACCGCGCGAATGTCGCGGCGGTCGACGAGGCCTTCTGTGTGTGTGAGTGCGTGCGTGTGTGCGTGTGAGTGTGCGTGTGTGTGTGTGTGTGTGTGTGTGTGTCTCGAGTGTCTGTGTGTGTGTGTGTGTGTGTGTGAGTGAGAAGACCAGACCCTGGGTGGCGGGGCGGGGCGGCGGCGGTGTGTGTGTGTGTGTGTGTGTGTGGAAGTGTGTGCGAAGGTGTAGGGGGAGGTGTGGGTGGGGGGGGGGAGGGCCACGTTGTCGGCCAGGTGAGGTGGCACAGCACAGCACAGCACAACTAACCTCGAAGAGGCACAGCACAACCAACCAACAACAACCAACCTCGGGTAGGTCGCCCACCGTCACGCCTGACTGTGCGCACGCGAGGTGGCACAACTAACGACAACCAACAACCAACACAACCAATGAGGAGGTGGCACAGCACTAAAACTAACCATCAACAACCAACCAAGAACCGACCTCTAGGAGGTTATCCACCGCCACGCCTGACTGGTCGATTTTACAGTCTTGTTGGACGCCTTTAATGGCGTATTGGACTTGTGCTTGCGCACTCAATCCCTGAGGCAGGCAGATACTATCACCCGCACTAGTCCACTCAGTGGATACACATTGACTGTGTCCATCCCATCTGACTGTGCACACGCGGGGTTCGGAGGGTGGCACAACTAAAAACAACCACCCAAACAACCAACGAGGTGGAGCGATTATTTTTGTAACAACCACCCAACAACAACCAACCAACAGCCAACCAACAACCAACCTCTAGGAGGTTATCCACTGCCGCGTTGGACTGCGCGCACGCGAGGTGACACAACTAACAACAACCAACCAACAACAACCAACAAATAACCAACCTCTAGGAGGTTGTCCACTGCCACGTTGGACTGCGCGCACGCGAGGATCGGGAGGTTGAATCCAAAGCGCTTGCGCAGGAGCTGGATGAAGGTGACGATGGTGGTCGTCTTGCCTGCGTGTGGCGTGTGTGCGTGTGTGTGTGTGTGTGTGTGTTTGTGTGTGTGTGGGGGAGTTGGTGGGTTGGTTTGGGGGGATCAGCTTGGTGACGGTGGTCTTGCCTGCGTGCGACATGTGTGTGCGTGCGTGTGTGTGTGGGGGGGGTACGTTGGTTGGTCGGTCAGTGGCTTGGGTGATTGCGCGTGCAGCCTCTGGATGAAGGTGACGATGGTGGTGGTCTTGCCTGTGGGTGGTGTGTGTGTGTGGGGGGGGGAGTTGGTTGGTTGGTTGGGGGGAAGCAGCTGGATGAAGGTGACGATGGTGGTCGTCTTGCCTGTGGGTGGGGCATTTGTGTGTGGTGCACGTGTGTGGGGGGTAGGGGGGGGGGTAGGTGGTTGGTTGGTTAAGAGCAAAGCAGCTGGATGAAGGTGGCTATGGTGGTCGTCTTGCCTGTGTGCGACGTGTGTGCGTGTGGTGGTGGGGGGAGGGCGGCGCATTTGTGTGAGGGGGCGGGGGGGGGGTGACTTGGGTGGGTGAGTGGGTGAGCAGCCTGGATGGAGGTGACGATAGTGATGGTCTTGCCTGTGTGCGAGGGTTGTGCACAAGGGCGGGTGTTTGATTCGGTGCTTCACAGTTCGTTGGTTGGTTGGTTGGGTGGTTGCGTGAGCAGCCTGGATGAAGGTGTGTCGATGGTGGCCGTCTTGCCTGTGGGTGGGGTGTGGGTGCGTGTGTGTGGGGGAAGGGGGGGGGGAGGTTGGTGGGTGGGTTGGGGCAACGCAGCTGGTTGAAGTTCACGATGGTGGTCGTCTTGCCTGCGTGCGACATGTGTGTGCGTGTGTGTGGGGGGGAGGGTAAGCTGGTTGGGTGGGGGGGGTGAGAGCAGCATGGGTGAAGGTGTCACGATGGTGGTGGTCTTGCCTGGGGGGGGGGGCATTTGTGTGCGTGCGTGCGTGTGTCTATGTGTGGGGGTGGGGGTAGGTGGTTGGTGGATAGGTTGGTGGGCAGCAAAGCAGCTGGATGAAGGTGTCACGATGTTGGTGGTCTAGCCTGTGGGTGGGGCATTTGTGTGTGGGAATGGATGTGGCTCGGCAGCAAGGCCGGCCTCCAGCCTCCTCCCGACACTATTTTCTTAAGCTACTGATTCAGCAGCTAGGCGAAACTAGTGGCACTCGTTCTGATTGGAAGACTTTTTCGGACACGGCGTTTGAGCGTGCTCAGGATAGGGTCGGGTGGAGAGCCGTGGTGTACGGTCCGGCTGCCCCTCAGGCGCCGGCCCCTCCACCACGGCGGTCAAGTAGATTGGCAAGCGCCACTTGACCCCCTATCCCCTAGAAGCAGTTAGGACCTATTTTGGAGGCGTCGCACAATAGCTCTCCTTTTTGCTCTGGGACTACACGTTGGCAGGCAGCCGGCTGGTGGCTACCGCCCCTCACAAGTAATTGTTAGGGCCAGAACTGGACTTGGGTCTAGGCGGTGGTACTAGGACTAGAGGTAGTCTTTGCTGGAAAGCCGATGCAACTGTATGTAACTGTGTGTGGGAAGGGCGGGGGGGGGGGGGGGGGGTTGGTGGGTTGGTTGTGTCCCAGTCGGTTGGTTGGTTGGTTGGTTGGTGGGTGGTTGCATGAGCCGCCTGGATGAAGGTGACGATGGTGGCCGTCTTGCCTGTGTGTGGGGTGCGCGTGCGTGTGTGTGTGTGTGGGGGGGGGGGGGATCAGCTGTGCTGCGGTGAAGGTCTCTCTCTCTCTCTCTGACGATGGTGGTGGTCTTGCCTGCGTGCATGTGTGAGTGCGTGTGTGTTTGTGTGGGAGGGCGGTAAGTTGGTTGGGAGCAATGCAGCTGGATGAAGGTGACGATGGTGGTTGTCTTGCCTGTGGGTGAGGCATTTGTGTTTGGTGGGGGTGTGGGGTTGGGGGGGGTGGGGTTGGGGGGGGGGTTGAGGAATGTGTGTGTGTGGGGGGGGGGGGGGTTGAGTCTCTCACACGCGCACACACACACACAAACACACACGCACCCGTGCCAGGCGGCCCCTGCAGCAGCGTGACGCCGTGCGACACCGCAGTCGCCACCGCCGCAACCTGCGAGTGGTTGGG